>APFE030420049.1:72887-88144 GCA_000404065.3 Pinus taeda | reverse complement strand
GAAAGGAACATAATGAAAAATCAAACTGGTAGTCCCGGTTTTGGGATCCAGGGGAAAATATCTGTGCATATGTGTTTTTATGTGTTATGCTCTCGCATTGTTTATTTTTCTATGATTTAGAATTCGTATGCAGGTAATTTCTGTACGGGGTTAAAACCTATAGTATGCACCCCACTGTCCAACTTGCTCTGCTTCCGGACACTCGTCCCTATTTATGACACCGATAACATTGGTAACCAGCCCCCCTTCCTCGGCCGTTACCTCTGCCCCGCTGGGATGACCTTCCACCTCTTCCATTATCACTTCTGTCTGTTGATCCAGAAGCTCTAGAACTACTACCTTCCTCATTATTACTAGCAGTCTGCCCCATTCCATAGGACTGGCCTTTCCCTCTGTTGGCTCCTCGTCCTCTCCGGGCGTTCTATCTTCTGGTGATTTTCTCCTCAGCCTTCATCGCACTCTAATACGCTTCCTCAGTGTTATTCGGTGACAAAATATTGATTTCATCCAAAATATCCAATCTTAATCCATTAACATACCTAGCTATCCTTTCTGTTGTATCTTCTGTATATCTGGCCCGCAAATTCACTCGATAGAACTCCTCCGTATATTCCCTTACCGTCAATCCTTTCTGTCTAAGATTCTTCACCTGTGTGTGCAGCGCAATCTGATAGTCCCTTGGTAGAAATCTTCCTTTTAACTTGGCCACCATCCTTGGCCAGGTTTTGATCGGCAGTTTGTTCAATTGTTTCCTCTCGTTCTGGACACTGTCCCACCATAGGGCCGCATGTCCTTTCAATTTTGTCACAGCGAACCGAACTCTGTTGTCTTCGCTGATCTCCTCGCACTTGAAGTACTTATCCATCTCACTAATCCAATCCAGTAAGACTCTGATGGATAGGTTGTCGTCATACGTCAGGAGTTCTGGCTTGGGTTTACTGCTTGCTACTAGAATAGACCTCAATAATCTCACTTCTACAGATTCACCTTCTAGTCCATCTGTCGCTGCTTCAGGTTCTTCCTCACTTTCATCACCTGTCGCCGGGTCTCTTCGCCTACCTACCTCTACTGCCTCCAAACGGGCAGCAAGAATTCAAATCTCCTCTCTCAATCCTTCATCTGCCAACCTGCGAGCACCTCTGCCCCCTCGGCCACAACCTCGTCGCCCTACTTCCATATCCTCAGTCAACTTAACTTGACTCTAATACCACTTTGATGGTGCCCAGCCCAAACACCCTTATGACACTATAATATGTTGATGATTGGTTCTGTTTGACAATCGTGTGGGAATGATTTATGTAATGGTTATGCGGTTGATTAAATCATATAATAGGGTTGACACATGTATGAAACGTAAAGGGTGTTTTAACTTACGATTGGTGTGACATTTAATGAGTTCTTAATGAATAGTCCACGCCTGGGTATGTGTGCTTCCCGCTCGTTCCTAGACTCTTCTTCCGGGTCGTTAGCTCTTTTGGTCATTTGCCATTGTTTGTCGTGGGTTTTCTACCGAGCTTTGCAAGTCTGAACATGTGATTAGGTTGTAAGTTGTGGGCGTTTCTGCTTGTCTATCTTTGCATGCACGCTGGTGTTTTCTCTTCAGTCCGTAGCTTGTTCTGGTTCGTCCAACAGTGAATTGGTAAGTTCTCTGTCGAGCTTCGGCTCCTCTCTATCATAATGTCTACAGACTGTCGCACATAAACTTCGGCACTAGTATTCTCACTACATTTAGCATTCACAACGGTGGCTTGTTCTCAGGTTGGCTCAATGGCTTCCTTCGGCTTCTGATGTGACTCTCAGGTACATACTCTATCCATGCTTCAGTTATCAAAGCTTTCTTCTTCAGTCTTTAACCTGGCTTGTTCCTTGTTTCACCACAATTAATCGTTGTTGTTCCTGGGATGTCTTTCTACGATGCTACTCCAAGCTCTCAGGTATGGTCACGGTCCCTTTCAACAATTCGATCCTTCTCATTCTGTATTTTCCTTTCTTGTGGTGAATGTTTTTACTGACTCTGGCAAACGTTGGTTCTACAGGTACTGAGGGCTGTAGTGGGAGGGTTCGACCATGCACTTCTCGGTTCTGTTCGGTAGGCTCTACCACTCAATTTTTCTATTGGTTCTCTGTCTGGCTCTATCAACTCAGGTCTTCACTGGGTCTTGGTAGTTTCCTTGGTTTGTGACTATAAACACCTTCAAACCCCCACCTAGGGTTTCACCATTCTCAGTCTGTGCATGTTCTATTGTATTTGTTTATCGGGATCGAAACCCTCTCCCAGGGTTTGTAGTCCAGGGTTTTGTATGTATGAAACCTAGTTCGATATTTTTTACTCCATGACTCTTTGCGGCTCTAGAAATGAAAACAATACAGAATGATGTAATAATGAAAATGTGGATTTACTGGAATTTGGTCGTGACTTGTATTCTCCGTCTTGTCGTTGGAACTACTGTTATATATCGTCAATTTATTAATTGAAATGCTTGGTGTTACTTTACTGAACGTTGTAGATGTGTTGATAATTCTGTAGTGTAATGAAGGGTTCGCTCGAACTTGTCTTCTTGTCCGGTAACGGTTCTAGTTTTTGTTTATTCTGATATCGTCTTTGTTCTCTGTTATGGCAACTGCAAACTCTTGTATTGTCCTGCTCCTTAGTATATTAAATGAATTGATTGTTCTTCTCGGGTAACATAATAGAAAAGAATTATTTTATGGAACCTGTAGTTAATGGCTATACATAATCAAACTGCTTTCAGTCGAATTTTAATAAATGAAAATATACATACAAATGGACAACAATATGGATTTCTCTGTTTTTATTCTTTTTATTAGAGTGCAAGTGGTCTTCAACTGAACCCCTCTAGCATTTAGTTCTGTTACATTTATAGTATTCTGTTCCAGTTCATAAAATCGTACAATTGTGTTTTCCAGTTAAACTGTTACAGTTATTTAGTTGTTGGTCATTTGTCCACATTAGGACAGGATTTTCTTTCTAGATACATTGTCGTTTTCCTTTAAAAATGACAGAATAATCTTGAACTGTTAACAATAGACAAATGCTTATTCCTAACCGTTTCAATTACTTTTAACTAGGTGAAAGAGAATAAAAGTAAAAACCCTACCTACTTTCCTGTCATTTAACATAAAGACTATTAAAAGTAAATTCAACTTTCCTGTGACCTGGCAGAGACTTCACCCAATCATGGTGAGCTACATGCTCCTGCATCACAATGTGCTCATTTAATTGTTGGGGTGGAACCAACTTGTCTTAAGTAATGAAACATTCCATAATCCATAACCCCATACATTTACAATTTGATCATTCTTAGCCCCGCATCTTATGTATATGTAGATTTAATCATTATCATTACTATTATTTGTTTGTTATTTATTTGTTTCTACTATATTTACGTGTGTGTATAGGCACATTAATTCATAATAACCTTAAATCAATATACATGTTTTGAATGCTCTATACCTTTAATATTTCAAGAGAAAATATAAAATGGCATCACTTCCCATTTTTTCTAAGTGATCACTTCACAAATAATGAGAGAAAATGAAATAATAGGAAATATAAACCTTAGACACAAATGGAATTTGTCCATGAAGTCCTTCTCCTAAAATAGTCCACCAAGCACCATGTAGATTCTATTGCTCTATGTTGTGGGCCCCACTATAGCATCTTGTCCTCTATATCATTTCTCAAAAAGTCTAAACCTATGTTGCAGGAAATGCCTAAAAAGGTGGCGTACTAGTACTAGTACCAGTACCATACGAAATTTCGCTATTTTGATACGACGTACAGTACGACCAATAGTGTTTTAGCCGCGTTTCTCCTACTATAGGCCGTATTTTGGGCAACAGAAAAGTGAAATTTATTTATTTATTTTTTACCTTTTTTGGTCAGCTCAAGGGGTGAAGAAGGGCATGGGCCCCTACTAACACCCAAATTTCCATATTTAGAGCTCTCTCTTTCTACTCTTAATATTTGTGCTAGTGGTGGTGCAAGTGCAAATAGAAGTACTAGTAGAGTTGCCTCTTTTATTGAACAAGCATCTTGTTCTATCTTTAATGATGAGGATGAGGATTTTTATTAGTAATGATATGTTAACGTAGTCATAATTGTCTTTAGCTCATGCTTTATTTCAATTTTAACACATATAGCCTCACATATAAAGGTCGATTTTGGAGCCTTGGATGTAAAGCCTCATCTATAAAGGCTAATTTTGGATCTTTGCATCATGTAATCATCTCTTAGAGTTAATATAAATTTGGATTTCCTTCTCAAATGTCATTTATATGTCTCATTTTTTATTTTCTTGGAAAATAATGTGTTATTTAATATTGACTTATATATATATAATATATATATAATATATATATATATTATTATATATATATATAATATATATATATATATATATATATAATAATATATATATATATGACGTTTTGGTCGTGTCCCATTTCTCAGGGTCGCGTTTCAACGTCATCCCTATTTCGGGAAACTTCTAAACATTTCTTTCAACTTAGGTCTAAACACACTTACTCCACATTCATATTAAATCTCATGTAAGAAGTTCATTTCTGAGCTACATTTCTCAGCATCAATCACACCAACTTGAGCTCCATGGTTCTTTTGTTCTTATGATGTCTTATCATACTATCAAGGTTAATACCATGGGTCGTCTAAATACCATGGTTCATATTTTCCTTTATTAAAATAAAGTGACTCTTTCATATTGTTTTTAGTCATCTTAATTAATTAATTCCTCCCCTAAGACTCCCCAATTTATTTCAATATACATCCTATGGGAATGGCTAAGCTACTAAGATGGTCTCTATTGCCCAAGTCCGAGAAAAAGGGACATTATAATAAATATCATCCATGTTGACTTTCTTTTCTTATGTCCCAAGCCAATCCTAAGGGTAAATGTTGGAGATAGATTGGTTGATTTTGACCTATAACCCTAAAGATTGTTCATATCATTTATAATTTTGTCTTACTGGAATTTTGTAGCCAACATTGGTAGTTATCATTTCATTAAGGATCCCTTTAGTGGTAATTAGTATCACACCATTAGTTGGCACACAATATTTGTTTGAATTAATGTTACGAAATCTAGGACTCGTGCCTAAAAAATATGGTTACCACCACAATTACAATCACTCAAGTGCGTTACATAATCTAGGCCTAGTTCATAAAGGATATAGTTACCACTACAATTACAAACACTCAAGTGCATATGAACTTATCGAGTACCAAGATACTCAAAAACACTTGCCTTTATCATCGATATACCATGCTTATTATCTATGTTGGGTTTATGGCCCATATTTTCAACAAACAAAACAATTCTCACAATCACAATCATGTACAAGAACCTCAAAAAAGTTGTAGTATTTTCATTTACTAATTCATAGACTGAAAAAGGGAAAATTCAAATTTTATTTATAAGACCTCATAGAAACAACATTTCAAAACTACTAACAATATTTAAAAACTTCAAGTTAGATATTCACCTATATAGTCTTCTCTTCCCTACAAAAAAAAATATGGATGGCTTATGTTACTCATCTTCTTCAATGTATACAAACAGATAAACACATATTGTCTTGCATAAGACATGGGTACTCAAGAAAAATTTCAATCTTTACTATAATGACATCCTAAAATGAAATTTCAAAACCAATAACAACATTTTAAACTTCAAGTTGCATATGCAACTAAATAATCTTCCCATAATTAAAATTAAAATATGGATTACTAATGTTATTGTCTCCTTCACCCGGAATAAATACATAAACATATGCTTACTAACATAAAAATATGGATATTCTAATTTTATTTTGAATTAATCTTTTACAATTATATTACAAACCAAATTTTGTATCTATGTGCTTGAGAAAAAAAACATCAGTAAGACTTCTCCAAAATAATACTTGCAACATAAAAATTGAACACTTCTACAGGTAGTACTACTGCCAAATTAAACCATCCAAAAAAATGTTTAAGCTCTTTAAGGGGTATTTCATATTACCCTAACACATCCTAGCAAGAAAGTAGATTCCAAAGCAGTTTTCAAAATAAGGTTTCCAATGAAAATATTCATTGGCTTGGTCATTTGGAAATGAGTATTTATAATTTATAAAATGTCTATGGAAGGTTTAATAAATCCCTTTGAATACTTGTGATGGCTGCAAGGTCAGTCATTGGTTGGTCCTATAAAAAAAATAATCATAGAAACAAATGGTAGTCATCCACACTTGGTTCCTATTACCTAGCTCATCAATCCAGAATTTGACATTTTCTAGTTTACTCTGATGATCACCATCAATAAAAAAAAATCAAAATAGTTTATATCTCTTAGTTACCCTAATTTGACATTTTCTAGTTCACTCTAATGATGATCACCTATAGAATTTTCTAGTTTACTCTCATGATGGTCACCAATAGTAAAACAAAATAGTTTATATCTTCTCGTTACCCCTTTTGAACATTCCAGAGCCTATAACAATAGGTTTTTATGCTGTAATAATAAAAATGAAAACTGTACCATTACTTTTCTTTCGTATGTCCAGCAAGACTGCAAGCATTAGGTTAGGGAACAATCTCCTAAAATGAAATTGCAGTAGTGGTATTTAAGTGAGAAGAAAATCTAACAACTAAAGAAATTTTAATGTAACAACACATACTGGGCATATCTTGCATGCCTATTTTGACAAGAATCTTAAGGAGAGCCATTGTTCACTTATCTTGTTTGAGGGAAAAAAATAATCTTGAATGTTGTGATAGCACTGTATAAAATAGTTATGCGTGCAAGATTTTCACCCAAAGACTGAGCCTCTTAACTATATGCAAGTTACATGCCATACCCATAATTAGCCTGATTTTAAATTGCCATACATTTTGCTCAAGTCCATCTGATTAGATGATAAACCTTGTCATTAAGCATATTGGAGGCGTTAATATACAGTTCGAGATATGAGAGTTAAGATTTACAAAATTATTCTACTTCTATAAGCAGGATACGAGGGTTTCGTTATGAATTGTGTGAGTTATAACAATATTGTTATATCTCTTGGCAACAAAATTTTTACACAGAATCCTATGATTGAGATTATTATCAGTACCAACGTATGGTTGGTTGTATGTCTAGTCATATTTTAGTTTCACAGCAATCCTCATGCGGCAGATTGTCATTTCTATTTCCATTTTGTTTATGTGACGTGATATGATCTGCTACTTTAACTGCCTGCCCATCCCACTCGTACACTTTAAATCGCCAGGTTTTTCGAATTAGAGCATTGACAATTGGTTTGAGGCCTTTTGGAATGTTCTATGTCTAATCTCTCAGTTTTAGATCTAAAAATTGTTGGATATAGGCCCGGGAAGATGACAAGATCTGCATTGGCTAGTCACTGGGTTGTGGTTTCTAATCTCTTAAAGAATGGTTTGCATTATATTTATACACAGTTGCATATTGTGTTTAGTGTTCTCATGTGTTTTTTATGATATGGACTAATTAGCATTTTGTGGATCTTAATTCAAGTAGTGGAGACTAATTTATGTGGGTTTTGGTTTAACAACAATGTGATTCCAACAAGTGGTATCATAGTGACAGGTCTTGAGTTAAAAATTCACCTGGCTCGAGATCTAGGGGAGATTGTTGGACATTAGGGTCATTGCTCCAAGTCTGTTTCAACTCTGGCACAACGCTCCTAGTTTGTTCCAACTGTGGTACGAAAACTAATGCATGTAGGTTATATAGATAATAGATTGTACCTTTAGAACTCTTTTCCAAAAAAAACATAAGAAAAAAAAATCAAATATAGACAATAGATTGTACCTTTAGAACCCTCCTAACTAATAAGATTATCGAGCCTCAAAATAGTTTTGGGCATAAAAACAATTTCAACGAGTGTGCTTGTATTCTTGATTATTGGTGTAGTGTAACTTATAGATGAAATAACTATCTTCACTAGAATTAGACAATACAGTTTCAAGCAACACTGTGACTTTTTGTTGTTTAAAATACATTTGTGACTACATAAATGGATTAAGCACACTAAAAAGGTCCTTAGGCATTATAATTCTACACATTAAACAACACTCAAATTTTAAAAAATCTCTTTAAATAGAAAAAAAATCGTAAATAAAGTCATTTCATCTATTATTTAAACAATGCCTTTAATTATTTAAAAATTAACTAAAAAATTATAGTAAATAAAGTAATTTAATCATTTAGTAAGACAATGCCCTTAAATATTTACACTCTTAGAAATGAGCAGAAATTTAAAAAAAAAAAAAAAAAAAAAAAAAAAAAAAAAATAACATCCACAAGGCTAAAGATAGCCTATGGGATAGATTGCTTCTTCATTTGGTTGATGTATTCATCCATTTTCATATGAAACCTCACAATAAACACTCACAACTTCTTGACAAACCCCTCGCTAAATAGATTATCCAAAGAAATAGTTGCTAGAATATCTGCATAACTTTCTCTCTTCTCTTTGAAGGCCTCGCATTCTAAAATGAAATGCTTTTATGTTTCCACTTTTCCAGAAGAACAAAAAATACATACTCTTTCCTTGCACACTTCTTTTGGCCTTTTCCAGTGCCCTGTTTCACAACAAATTTGTTGAGAATTAGTCCTCACAGAGCAATAAGAATTTTGGCTCTCTAAGAAATTGATGGGACCCAGCCCACACTCCAAGGTATAACTTGACACAATGTTTTTCTGGCACTATTGGTGAACTCAGATTTGGTTGATGATTTGGCTTTTAATTATTGTTATGATCAGTGTATATTTTTTGTGGTGGTTGCAATCATTTATTAAGGATTGTAAATGCAAAACTGACCTATCCTCCTGCCTCGGTCCTCGTTTCCCGCTTGGTCCTTATGCAAAACCCTTTGGCATTTTGGTCATTTCGACATTTACGTTCTGCTGTGAGAGCTCCGCGAGGGTTTCTATGGTGATGCTCTGTTTTGGTTCTGTCTACAAATGAATGTGGTCTGTGGGCTTTCCTGTGCTGTTGGCAACTGTATTCCTTGCTGTATGGTCATGTTATGCGTTCTGGAGGTTAGTTTGTTCGTTTTCCTCGCCACAATGGGTTTTTTCATCTGCTTGAACATAGAATCGATTGTTGGTTGGTTCTGTCTGGTTTCCAACCGTTCCTTCCTGTTGTTGGTTATTTTGCTACTACTCTGCTGCTAAAATCGTTTTGTTACTGTTCCTGTGTGCTCAGGTTACAGGCACAATGGCTCGCTCGGCTATGTCTTTCAAGTAATTCGTCTTTCCTTGATTTATTTATGCCTTCTCCTGGTTTAAAAGATAACAATGTCTGCTCCTTTTGTCTCAGGTCATTCTTGTGTTTTGTGGCTCTGTGGCACGCGATTTCTTAGTCAACCACACTCCCAGGTAAGGTCTCGTTCTCCCCTTGCTTGTAATATAACTCTGCTCGTTTCACTATTAGGCGTGGTGTGACTGACAATGGCTTGCTCTGGTTGCACAGGGCAAGGTTTCCACCTCGGGCGTGGATGGCTTCAACGTTTGGGTTTGCAAACCCTTCAGTGCCTTTCTGGTATGCTCTGTCACCACAGACTTGTTAGACTGTAGCTAGGGTTTGTAGTTTTCTGGGGCCGCGCCTTGGCGTTCGTTTGTTGTCTCTTGCTTGCGTCATTACATGACTTGGGCACACCTCTATTTACAATACCAGTTTGTAATTCATACTGGTTGAACTCTTTGGTTAGGCACGAGGGTTACATGGTGTCAAACCCTTGGCTAGGGTTTTCCCTGTCTCGTGGTCGTTGTTTCCTCTATTTGTTTTGACAATGTAATGCTGGACTCTTATATAATAACAGTTATATATTTTCTTTGTCTTGGTTTCGTTTGGAAAGGAAAAGAAACAGTGTATAACAGATTGTAATGAATTACCTTTGTTTGGTTTGTCAAATCGATACTCGGATTTTGGTTTCTTCGTTCAATTGTTTTGTTGTGTTGACATTCTCCTAGCCACGAGCTTGTTTACTGGTTGTCCGTTATGGTACTAGGAACTTATATGCATTTGACAGTACTTTGTTCGTTAAGAGAGGAAAAACATAAAACTGTATGCCTGCACTTTGTTTGTCCTTTCTAAAGCATGCAATAATTGAGAAATAAAATTACACAGTATGAAGATGATAGTACAGATGGATGAATGTTAAATTTGTTCTATGTCTTCTTTTATTACTTGTATCCGAAAATGTTGAACCTTGTCAATGATTTTCAACATTACGTTTATGTTCTCTGTCTACAGTTAATTGAACTGTGTAGTTACTTTTTCAGTTGTAGACCTTATAGTTACATAACTATTTAAGTATTTGGTTCTGCCTATATGGAAAGATTTTACATTAGACACATTTGTCTTTTTCCTTTTAAAATGATAGGACAATTATTAATCTACTATTGATTAAAGACAACAAATAAATGACCCTAACCGACCAAACTACCCTTGACTAATACTGAAATTAAAAATAAAAACAAAATCCTACATCCTACTTTGACAAATTGAACATAAAGAAAACCAATATGCTAATTCAATTTTCCACCTTGGTAGAGACCAACACCTAGTCATGGTGCCTTAGTTGGATGCTCCTGCATCAAAAATATTGGCCTTTATATACACTTTTTGTTGATGATTATGAGTGGGATTAAACACTTCAATATAGTACTTTTTCTTTCTCCCTAACTCCTTACCCCAAGTACACTTGTGAAACTTATCCATAACAAAATATTTCATCTCTTTACATATTATGGGACATTTGTTCAAGCAAATACCTCATTTACTAAACCATTTGTTATTTTGTTGCATCTAGGTCTTCTTTCTTTTGCATAATATGTCATTAAAGGCAATGTAACACCCCCTCCTCCCAAGTCCACCAAAGTAGCCAACCAGCGGGGAAAACATGTGATGAGAGAGGTTACTATAAGGGATTCAATCTCCTTGGTGAGCTTAAGGAAATGGAATCAATGGAACTCATCAAACAAAGCCACCCACATCAGCAAGTACACCCTCAGGAGACATGGCATCCACTCAAACATTATGTCCCTGGATTCCATTGATGTTTTAAGCCTCTTAGCCCAAAGTCGCTCTCATTTTATAGGCAAAACAACAACCAATAACTCAAATTTTCTCTCATAGGCCTCTTCCCATAACTTGCTATAGCCTTTAGAATCCATCAAAGACACGATAACAATGTTGATAAATCAAAAATCAACCTCAAGACTAGGCTTGAGCATCCCCAACCGAGACGTACATTCTGTCAAACACTTGGCATCAATGCAACCTACAGGTCTAGGATAGAGCATAAATGACTGAAAGAACTTATTGAACATAACCAGAAGGATCACCACCTTCTCCATTGAACTGTTAAACCATCAATTAGGTCTTGCATACATCCATTTAATAATTATGAGTAAATACATTAAATATCCATGACATGAACTAGTCATATAACCATGCTTATAATCAGTAGTAAACCATATATATATCAAAGATATGACAGCCATTAAATCCACATATAAAAAAGTACGAAAGTAAGAGAACTTAGCTTTTATTAATCATAGAAAAATCCAACCAGGTTTAGGACTTCCAAGTAACACCCGAGCATAGACATGGTTGAACCAAAGCTCTCTTTAAACCAGTCACCCCTATGCCATATTCCAAGCATGAATGTGAGATCTCATAGAATAACCAATCCAAGAACAACTAAGGGAATCCAAAGGTTAAACCACCTCCACCCTCACAAAACCCTAATCACACCAAAATCGGTGCTCCGATCACAACGGAACTAAACCTGGAATGCCATATGGAATCCATCACTATCCTTGAGGAATTTTTCATCTTCTTGTCTCTCAGGTTTTACTACAATCCAATCTCAAATCACTAGGCCCTAAACCAAGGCAAATCTCTCAGGCTTACCGCAATCCAAAAATTGGATCACTAGCCCTAAACTGAAAATTCTCCCTTAGGATTTACCGTGTATCCTGCCAAAACTGGTCAACGGATTCCTAGTCCTTTAGGAATTAACCTTGAGACCACCTCCACCCTGGATTCTAAAATCCATCCGACCAACCAAAGCTCAAAATTGAAATAACCATCCCAACACCATGGCATCTGGAAAAAGACAAGGATAGGCTAAAACTATTGTCATAACCCGGAAAAACCATGCCACCGACAGCAAGAGAACCATACACCAACATGAAAATCCATGGATGTCCAAACCAGCTAGGAAATCACACATGCAAAAGGTTACCTGCAAGTATTCATGTTGAAGTTGCTTGATCCTACCCTTCTTCCTTGATCCTTGATTTCCTTCATTTCCCTTTGCTTGCTTTTCCTTCCTTGATCCAAAGCTAGAGTGCTCCAAGAAAACTCTAAGTGACCAAGAGTGAGAGAGAGAAAGAATAATGAGAGAGCTCCAAACTTAAACTTACAAAGATTAGAAAAAATCTTTCCCACTGATCCTCAGAAGCCTTTTTATTAATGAAACCTCTATTTTCTTCATTTTCCATTATTTTCCTTCTATTTCGTCCTCGCATGCAACCTGTGGCCTTTTACCTTCTTTTTCTCCTATTTTCCCTTATTTTTATTAATAAATGCACCAAAAATGTATTTTTCCTTTTAATGTCTTTGCCTCCGCCTTTGCCAATTTTCCTTATCCAAAATGCACATTTAGTGATGCCCACTAGGATCTATTTTCCCAACATTCAGCTTGGAATAAGTTGTTGGAAATAATACTGAGGGGGGGTGAATCAGTGTTTACAAATCAATGACTTTTTCATTTCCATAATCAGATTTATATACACTACTTCAGTGAAGGGAACTCGTGTGTGCACGCAATTGTTCTTAAGGCAACCAGTGTATATCCAGTGAACTTATGATTCAATTAATTCATCATATGTTGATCTTTAATCAGTGCATCAGTACTTTATTAAACATTAAATAGTAACCATGTGCAGTAATAATAGAATAAACCATCACACATAAGCAACACACATGAACACCAAGATTTAAGGTGGAAACTCAATGTGGGTGAAAACCACCTATTGTTGCCGTCTCTGTCTTCTTTTAATAATAAGAAAATATGTTTACAATATTGTACTGGTGCAGACTCATACTAGTACGCAGGACCCACCTACAGAAGGCTACAACCTTCTCTCATTCTCCAGCTTCTTCTGGAAGGGAGCAACAATCCCCTAATTCTTATACTAGCCAATATATTTACTAGTACATAGGCTCCGACCTACAAAAGGCTACAACCTTCACTCATTCTCCGGCTACTACTGGAAGGGAGCTCCAACCCCCTGATCAAATCACTAGCCACTACTGGCAGGAAGCTTCAACTTCCTCACTAAAGGCCCCAACCCTCAGTATCCTCCAAGGACCATGTTTCATAAATTTTCACACTGGATACTCCTGGTACACAATACTACAATATGAAGGCCACGTTTCATCAAATTTTCATACTGGATGCATTAGTAACATTGAAGCTCAAAATCAATCACCACTGTAATACAACCATCCAATACATCTACATCAACCAATCAGTGAGACCCAATCAATCTATGATATAACTGAAACCCAATCATCAATCTCTGATATAATCACAACTGAATCAATCAATCATTGAAACCTCTAGTGTACTGAATCAAACAATCACTGAAACGTATGACATATTGAATCATACAATCACTGAAACCTCTAACATACTAAATCAAATAATCACCGAACCTCTGACACAACTGAATCAACCATTCATTCAAATTTAATCAAATTCAACCAAACAACTGGAACAGACAGTTCACTGTAACCAGTACACAGATCTGAACTGAGATCATTGCATCAATAACCAGAACTAACTGTAACTTCAAAAGGCATCTTTCATAATTTATATGCTCCTTCAATGAATCCAACCTACGTTTATACGCTACTTCCTTTAGCCCAACCTACGTATACTTCTAAAGATACTGAATCATAAAACCTCTGAACCACAAAATGTACCAATCAGTGACATTCTGAAGATCTATTGTCATATTACAGAGTTCTAAACAGATAGCAACAAGGATCACCCTTCTTTCTCGATCAATTAATCAATGAGACACGAACTCTTTATGCATTCAGTTTTACTCTCATATCTAAGAAGACTTCATTGATAGACAACAATAAAACAACAGCACTAATCTGATAGACCAGTCATCCTTGAACATCAAGCTTTTCTTTTGCATACGCTATTTGGAATAGCCGAACCAGCGTGTATACACACCTTTGCCAAAGTGAACCAGTGTATAGATCTGTAAATACTTACTTATAACTTCGCTGCAATTCCCGACTTCAGGCATACCCAGATCATCACATTAAAGGATAAAACATGTGTTAGCAATCAGATCTAGCCCATCCATTATCATATCACATAATGATAAGTCATTATGATCTTGATCCACCATTAGATCTCATCCATCATCAAACGCTCAGGTGCATATTTAGTCTTGATCAAGAAAAGCATCAGAAACCCATAACATGCATATTTGCTTTTGATCTAACACTTCCTAAGATATTCATTACTTGTACATTTATCCCTTGATCTTCTCCTCCTTATATACATAGATCCTTTGTCAATACCTTGTACCAATACCTAGGGTCAATACCACGGACCAAATACCTCAGACCAAAACCTTGGTTTTCCAATCATGTACGCACTTTTCTTCCTGTGGGAGTGTGTGTATATGTATACGCTCTTTTTGTTCCATGGACTAGCTTTTATACATTGTTTTGACTAAGAGGACCTGCGTATACTTCTTAAACTTATTTTCATCAACCTTTTCCTTCAACTTCTTTATTCTGATCAAAAGACCTTATTTCCATATTCATGTTCTTCTGTACCAATGCCCTGTTACCTCTGAATAGACCTGTTACACTCTAAATTGCCATATTACTTCTGAAATGATTCCTTTGAAATGCCATGCATTTTGTCAAATCTATAAACACAACTGCCTTGCATTCTGTCACATCTGATATCTCTCCTATAGATTCATCTAATTACGTAGATTCATCTAGTTACTATATACAAGTGAGTTGTTCTACTAAAAGTGGGTTGCCATCAAGTACAACACATGCATCATAATGCCAACATAAGTCTCCCTTAACCGTTGTCTTATTTTGCCTTTATTTAATTTTATTACATGAACTTTTCACTAGGGATGTTACAACCCCCC
>APFE030420049.1:23767-72628 GCA_000404065.3 Pinus taeda | reverse complement strand
CCATGGCCTCAGCAAAACCATTTAAAACCAAACATATTTCCCATGGAAATTTATAACTTAGCTCTTTGTAGTATTTACAATGAAAGACCTGCTCAAAATAAAAACATCATGACAACATGAAAATATAACAACCATAATACTATGACGCCCATACGCTTATTGGAGCTTTATAACTTAGCTCATGGTGGTATCACAGCCATATACATATACGTATGTATACCAAAACATTAGTAAGCATATGCCAAACATATACTAACATCAAACCAAACTTTCTTTGCCTCAATCGGCAAAAAATGAAGGATATGGGACCTGCATCTAATCCATCATCTCATGTAGCTTCTTCAAGCCCAATGTGCTTTCACTTTAACTTTATCTATGGCTTTGTTCTAAGCATGAGATGTTTCCGCTGCAATATGCACTGAGGCTCCAGCTTGGACTCTCCTTCTTTCTCCACCTACAATACAAACCAATCAATAACATGATTAACATCCTTTATATACTTATTAAGAAATGAAATATGGAAAAGATCATGGACTTTCACTATTGGAGGTATTGCAAGTCGATATGCCACTAGTCCAATCCTCTCTAGGATCATGAAATGCCTGCAATATTGTGGTGCCAACTTGGCACATGAACCAATCCTCAAAGATCTTTTCTTGGGCTTGATGCAAAAATACGCATGCTCCACAACTTGAAACTCCTTGAACACCATGTGTTGATCTGCATAACTCTTCTTATTTATCTTATGCTTCCTTTAGATTCTTCTTTATAACTTGTATTTTTTGCTCCATGTCTGATCCAATAAGTACCATGTTCATTGGATCACTCCAACCGATGGGAGTGATGGAACTTCATCTATACAATGCCTTGAAAGGACTCATCCTCAATGACTCCTGATAACCATTCTTGTATAAACTCAACCAATGGAAGATACTCCTCCCATTTCTTTTGATGCTACATCATGTACATCCTCAACATATCCTCCAAGATCTTGTTGACCCTCTCTACCTATCCATTTTTCTGGTGATGATAAGTTGTACTGAAGGCCAAGTCGGTACCCAAGCCTGTAAATAGCTCCTTCCAAGACTTGGAAGTGAACTTTTCACCCCTGTCTGACACAATCTTCTTTGGAACACCATGCAATCTTACTATCTCTCTAATGAACACTTGTGCTACCTCACTAGCTGAATATGTAGTCTTTACTAGAATGAAGTGAGATACCTTTTTCAACCTGTCAACCATGACCATAATAGAAGTCCTCGGAAGACCTGTATTGAAATCCATGGAAATGATCTCCCATTTCCATTATGGAATCATTATAGGTGTAGTAAACTACCTAGATGCTTACATTTCACCTTGACCTGCTGACAATCTAAACATATAGCCACGAACTTTGCCACTTCCTTTTTCAGATTCGGCCAATAGTAGAACTTCTTCACTGTCGTCAATGTCTTTTAATATCCTAAATGACACAAGTGTGGCTTGGCATGAAACTACCTCAAGATAACCTTCTTGAGCTCAATACAATTCGACACATATATCCTGTCTCTAAATCTCACCAAACCATCTGTCGTGAGATGATAGTCTACATCCTAATCACCTGTACATGTACCTATACATGTACTTGCACCTGTACCTGTCCATGTGCTCTATTGTAACCTGTGCATAATACCCATGTATTTTTCATCTTGCTATCCTTCCTTCAAGATCCTATATGTAACTATGTCCCATAAGAGCTCATTGATGCTATATGATTTACATGTACCTTCCTGCTAAGAGCATCCACAACCTGGTTCTCCTTCCCTTTGATGTATCTAATCTCGAAGTCAAACTCACTAAGGGTAGTGAACCATCTAGCTTGCATGGCATTCAGATTTGGATGATCAAACAAGTATCTCAACCCACTGTGATTGTTCATCAATGTAAACATCCTGCCAAGAAGATAGTGCATCCACATCTTCAATGCATGTATAATCGTTACTAGCTCAAGATCGTGTGTTGGATCATTCTTCTCATGCTCATTTAGTTTTCGTGACTCATAACACACTACTTGCCCTTCTTGCATGAGAACTCCACCAAGTCCTCTCTTGCAAGAATATGTACACACTACAAACTCCTTGTCCGGATCTGCAATCTTTAGCACTAGTGCATGTGTTAACAACTAGTTAAGCTGCTCAAAACTAGCCTCACATTCTTCTCTCCATTCAAACTTCTTACATTTCCACTACAATGATGTGATATGAAATGAAATCTGTGAGAATTTCTTGATGAACCTCATGTTAGTAACCTATCAATCCCATAAATGATCTCACCTCATCCACATTCTTAGGAGTTGCCCACTCCATAATAGCCCTCATCTTTTTTTGGATCCACTATTATGCCATCCTTGGAGAAAACATGCCCCAAATAATGTACCTCTGTCTAAAATAAGCTTCAGTTGCTAAGTTTAGCATATAACTGATGCTCTCTTAGCAACCTCAACACTGTTGCTAAATGCTTGACGTGTTCTTCCTCATTATTAGAATATACCAGTATGTCATCAATGAATACAATAAAAAACTTGTCCAAATAAGGACGCAACACACTATTCATCAAACACATAAATGTAGATGGAGCATTAGTCAAACTGAATGGGACAACAACAAACTCATAATTTCCATACTTGTTCCTTAACGCAGTCTTGAAGATATCCTCTTCCTCGATGCGTACATGATGGTATCCCGATCTCAATTCAATCTTAGAGGACATTGTTTCTTCCTTCAACTAATCAAACAAATCATCAATCCTCGACAAAGGGTACTTGTTCTTGATTTTTACTTTATTCAGTTGCCTATAGTCAATGCACAATCTAAGAGTACCATCTTTCTTCTTCATGAAAAATACTGGTGCACCCCAAGGTAATACACTCGGCCTAATGTACCACTCGTCCAACATTTCCTTCAACTACATCTTAAACTCAACCAACTCAGGTGTGCTGATATTGTAAGGTTCTTTTGATGTTTGGGCTACCCCTGGCACCAATTCATTAGAAAATTCTACCTCCCTGTGAGGTGGCAACTCTGTAATGTCCTCAGGAAATACATCCTGAAACTACTGCAAAGCTAGGTACCTTCTTAACACATGTGCATCCTAAACCTCCTTACCCTTGTCACTAGAAATGTGTACTGCAAACATCACACAACCTTTTCTACAACTACGCTTAGCCTACATAGTGGTAACTATTATCACTCCAGGAAATTCTCCTAGGTTGTAGCTCGGAGATGCCTGGTAACATATAATCTTCAATATTGTTCTCAGAACTATTGGAATGGATGATGGTTTGGATCAAGTCAGATAATCATTTCAGCTCTATTCTCACTCAAGACATGCATGAACACCCTCAACAATATAAGGCTTTAGACCACTAGTTTTGAATAATTTATAGATTTAATGGATAGATGGAGAATACTGACTGTACCAGCAGATTACATACATAAACACATATGAATGGCCAGCTACAGAAAGTAAATGAGACTTGCAAATCTAATTTATCAATGTAGAGATAAGGTGGCAGTTATCTGGCATTAGACACGGCAGAAAACCTGAATAACCTATTCAAGTGCAAGCATAGAAAAACAAAGAAAATGGAAATTGAACATATAATAGCAAAATAAGCTTATATTTCTAGAATGAAGATGAGAATCTTGAAGGAACAAAGGAGGAACAATCTCCAGAAGTTGAACCCTTACTACATTTAGTTTTTAGCCTTTTATAGGCCTTTTACAATGCTCCTTAGCTCTCAAAGGCTAGGAGTCTTAATCTGTCTGATTTGTCTTGTTAACTGATTGAGTCCCTAAATAGGCAAGCATGGCTCAGAGGTTTTCTCCTTTTGACAGAGGAATAACCACCTTTAGGTAGTTTGATGCATTGTCTGGGAGCTCCCTCGTGCCAGACATGCTCCATGATCACTTGTTGGTTTTGGATAAGCTACGTTGTTGATGCCTCATGATAGATTTTCTTTCGGGTTGTGTTGTGTTGTAGACGCCCATGATATTTCTGTTTCGGGCTAGCTGTGTTGGGCATGTTGTGTTGCGTTGTGCCCTTTCAAATGTTAGAAATGCATGCTTTCTATAAATACAAAACAACGCTGCCATATTGTTTCTCTTTTAAATGGAAAACACAGGAATATTGAGAAATCTCGCCCCTCTATGTCCTTTCCGAACTTCAAAGTCCTCAAAAATGGTTTATTCATCCATCGGGTCCGTCCTTGGGGTTGCTATCACATGTCACACTTGGCCTGTTCTATGGTTCCCTTTCTATTTCGTTTAAACAACGAAAACACAAAAATACATTGAAAATGGCTCCATCCAAACTTGAAATAATATGTGATTTCATTTCGAATCCCATCGGGTCTGGGCTTCATTGCTATTGCAAGTCGCATTTGGCTTATTCTATGGTTCCCTTTGTATTTGGAAATACATGAAAAACACTGAAAACATGAAAAAATGGCTTCGGCAGACTTGAAATAATATACAATTTCATTCTGGAAACCCATTGGGTCCTAGTTTCATCGCTATCACACTACCCCAAGGTTCCTTTATATTTCATTTAGACCACGAAAACGCACAAAAATGCATTGAAACTAGGTTTTGGCGGATTTCAAAAATTAATGCAATAGCGTGTATATAATCTTCAGGTCTGGTTATCGGATTGTACATATCCCTGCACATAGGCCCCGCCCCATGGTATAGTGCCAATGCAATTTAGCGATGCGATAAAACACAATCGCATATCGCTCTTGCTCAGGGCCTTTACTTAAATCGCCGATGCGACCCGCCAATCCAATCATCGACAATCGTTGATCGACGGTGTCTTGCACCCAACTTTAAGTTGTCCTCTCTGCTCGGCCAATTGTGATTTGCCGCCTAGATCTGGATCGTTGATCAGCCAGATCTAACGGCTGGTGTTCTTTCACTGTTTAAAGCCTGCGATTTTGGTTTTTTTAATGGTTTTCAAGCATTTTTGCTTCCTGATAGTGTATTTTTTCCCTTCCAAGGGCTCTCCTTTTGCGTCGATTCTCACCTTTGGATGATTTTGAGCAAATGCTGAAGATTTCAAGAGCATTTTTGGATCCTTAGGATGACTTTTAAGCAAATTTTGAGACTTTAAGAGCATATATGGATCCAATTTTGGGCATTTTGCCAGCGAGGCTAACATTGGCTCCTTCTGGGGATGAAATCCTCCCTATGAGGTTTCAAGGATCTCATATCAACACCTTTCCTGTAAAACAAAAATCAAATCTTCCTTCTAGTGTTCCATTGGGCATGGAGTCTATTTTGTAATGAAATAAAAACTGGAAAAACATATTTACAATGACAAGGCTTTAAAGCCTTAAACAAAATAAAGTTTCAAGAACCGCCCATTTACTGGGCTACCAAAAGTATCTCCTCCTTCTAGATTGTGTAGAATGAATTTATTGTTCCGCCAAATTTGAGCAATGACAAACAGACCTATCCATAAGGAGTCAAACTTGCCATGATTACCTTTATTTTCCTTAAATGCATGCCATTTAAGTACCCAATCACCAACTTGGAAATTGTCCACATTTTCCTTCCTGTCAAAAGTTTCTTTGATTTTCTTCTGATGAACCTTTGACTTCTCAACCAGCTACTCTCTGATCTATTGTAGTTCAACCAGAATATTCATTCTTCTTACCATGTCATTCTCTTCATCTTGTTCTTCTTGCAAGAATTTAGCCACAAGGAGAATCAACTAGATAGGGAAAACAATGTCAGTGCCATAAACCAGTTTAAATGGACAATTCCTTATGGACGTTTTGATGGTAACTTTTTCAAACCATAGTGAAAACTTCAACTTGGAATCCCAGCTCTTTTTGTTGTCCTCTAACCATTTTTTGATTACCCTTACCAAACTCTTTTTAGATTATTCTACCAGGCCATTTCCTTGAGGATAATATGAGGTAGAATGCACCACTTGAATGCCCATGGATTTAGTCACATCCACCAATTCTTTTGCCTTGAAAGTTGCTGCATTATCAGTGACTAGTATGGTTGGGCAACCAAATCTAGTGAAAATATTCTCATTCAAGAACTGTATGACAACTTGATGATTGGCATACTTAGTGGGTATAGCCTCAATCCACTTGGTGAAATAATCAGTGGCTACTAAGATCCATTTGTGTTGGCCACTGGAATGTGGGTTGATCTCACCTATAAAGTCCAAGACCCACTGCTGGAAGGGACCATTGACATGTATTAGCTTCAAGGGCAAAGATTTTAGATGTTGTCTTCCTGCAAACCTCTAACACTTGTCACAAGCTTTCACAAAAGAAAACACATCACAGAAAAGAGTAGGCCAATAATACCCAACCCTCATAATTTTGTGGCCTTTGTTTTTCCAATAATGATGCCCTCCGCAGATGCTAGAATGGAACTGGTGTATGACTTCCACAACTTTTTCTTTATCTAGACATCTTAAGAGGATTCACGATGGGTCTTTCCAATAAAGCAAATTTTTATTTATGCAAAATTTGGCTGATCTGAGTTTAATTGCCTTGGCTTGCCTTGAGCTAAGCCCTAGAGGGACTTCTAGCTTTTGCAAAAATTGAACTATGTTGGAATACCATTCACAAGTGGCTAGATTTCCAGCCAGAGACTGATTCTGCTTTTGTTCTTTTACTGCTCCCTCTGTCTACTCATCATCTAAATTTAGACCTATGGAATTTATGTCTAACAAGCTGCAATTTTCTTTAGTCATAAGTGTAGCCAAGCTCTGGCCCTTGACAAGCATTGTGGACTTCACCTCTATGTTAAACTCTATGAATTTTGCAATCCATTTAGCTCTCTTTCCATCAATATCTGGCTGAGTTAATACATCCTCTACTGAAGCTGAAGGTACATATGCAACCACTTTGGAATGCAGAATATAAATTCTGAATGCCTTTAAATATTTTATGAGAGCATAAGCTTGTTTTTCAATAAGGTCATACCTTAGTTTAGCACCCCTTAAAGTTTTGCTAAAATAGGCCAGGGGGTGCTCTATGCCTTCATCATTTCTTTGCAATAGAACTGCTGCAAGTGTATGATAAGAGGCAAAAGAGAAGATACAAAACTCCTTAGTGTAATCTGGGCTGATTAGAGTGGGAGCTTCCATGATAGCTTGCTTGATGGCTTCAAAAGAGCTTCTTGAAGTATCGGTCCATTTTATTTCTGAACCTTTCTTCAGCATGGAAGTGATGTGCTTTACTAACTCTACAATGTTTGGAATGGATCTCCTTACAAATTTAATCTTATCCAGGAAGGATTGAATGTCCCTTTTTGACCTTGGGATGGATAATGTCTGAATGGCTTGAACCCTTGCTGGATCAATCTTCACACCTTCAGAAGAAACAATATGTCCCAGAAGTTTGCCTTCTTCTAGAGAAAACTGTGACTTCTTTGGGTTCACTGAAATTCCAAAATATCTGCACTTTAGGAAGACTTTCTTCAAATGTTGTATATGGTCTTTGTGGCTACTGGAGAAGACTATTATGTCATTAAGGTAAATAAGGACAAACTTGTCCTTCTCTCCCAAAAAAGGCTATGTCCATGGCTCTCTAAAAAGTAGCCCTAGCGTTCATCAGTCTAAAAGGCATATTGGAGTACATGAAAGTGCCCCAAGGAGTAGTGAAGGCGGTCTTTTCCTGATCTTCTGGATGTACAACAACTTGATTGTAACCTGAAAATCCATCTAAGAAAGACATGACTCTGGCCCCTGAAAATCTTTGCAACAAGTGTTCCATCTTAGGCAGGGGGTAGTTGTCCTTTTTAGAGCACTTGCTCAGATTTGTGAAGTCAACACAAAGCCTAATTTCTCCATTTTTCTTTCTTACTACCACAAGGTTAGCTATCCACTTTGAATACCTCTGGGGAACTATGATTTTGGCATCCAAAAGCTTCTTGATCTCTTTCTCAATCAAAGCCAATAAGAGAGGGCTGATAGGTCTTAACTTCTGCTTAAAAGGGGTGGTATTCTTTTCCAGTGGAATCTTATGTTGTATGATGTTTGTATCATAAGTTTTAAGATCATTGTATTCCCTGGAAAAAATATCAGCGAATTGCTTCATGAGGGCGCAATACTCGAAATTCTGGGCAGAAGACAAATGAATGGACAAATTGATGTATTTCGGATGGGTTGGGCTCCCTGTATTGTGTTTACGAACAACGGACTCATTTTTTATTTTGGCAGGCTTATAAGGCACATTGTTATCATCGAACAGTTTCTCTAGAGGCCCAATCCTTTTGGTATATGATTACTGGGCAGTTGGACAATTCTTCCTCGGCCGATCTCGTTTTTTAACTTGGACTGGTCACATTCTTCCATGGTTTCATTTTCTTGGTTGATGTGTGTTTCAGCGAATTCCTCAACGACTTGTAAAAACCTGTTAATGTCCTCATCGTCTTCAAAAACTCTCCAATATTTGACATTGTCGAGCAGAGACAGCCTATATTTTACTTGAACTTCATAGGTCAATTTAGGATGCAAAGGAGGAATAAACGTGCTAGCAAACACAACAAGGGAGTCGGCAAGTTGGTTCTTCATTCTCGAAATATAAGAAATGCTAAAATTATTAAAAGAATCCTTCAGCCTCCATACCTCACCTCTGTATGCTTTCATCCTTGGATGCTTTGCTTGGAAAGTTTTATTTACCTGTTGAATAATGAGGTATGCATCTCCAAACACTTTCAGGCCTTTAACACCCATTTCTTTAGCAGTGCTTAAACCCATAATCAAAGCTTCGTATTCTGCTATGTTGTTTGTGACTTGAAAGGTTAATTTGAAAGATAAATGAATGTATTCCTGTGTGGGGGCCACAAGGACTACACCTGCCCCTGCAGCTTCCTTAGAGAAAGCCCCATCAAAGAACATGTCCCAAATCTATGGGCCTTGTTCCTCAGCGATTTCGAAAACTAGTTTTTTAAGTTGTGTGGAGGCCATCTGGGATTCTTCAATATGAAGAATACATGCTCCAAAATTAGTGTCAACTGCATAGATGGGATAATTAGTAGGGTTCTTCTCATCGTTGATGATATAAGCCAACTGAGCCTCTATGTATAATCTCTTGACCTCACCTCCAAAAACTGGGACAGTAGCATAAGATAGATCATTTTGTAATGATCCACCTAATCTCTTGATCCAACCTCTAGAAAGTAACATGCCAAACTTGGGGGGTACATCTACTACCATAATATCCATCATCATGCTTTTCATAGGCAGCTGAGACAAAGTGATGGCTAGGTCCTTGATTAATCCTAGACACTTCACTTTTCTAGAGTCAAAAGAGAACAGGTCATGATAAGGCTTGGTGATGTCAAACCCAACTCATCCATGACAGCCATGGGCATTAGATTATGGCTAGCTCCAGTGTCCAAAAGACAGTTGTGAAGTATTTTATCATGAATAGTCAGAGAGACATAGAATGATGGGGAGTTGTCTTCACAATTTTCAATCACTGGGTTGAGAATAACAACTAGCTTGTCATCTTGCAAATCTACATAGTCACTGGAGGCTTGGATGGCTTTAGGCTCAAGGGCCTCGAGGATGGATCTTTTGAAGGATTCATTCTTCACTAGTTCAATTAGAGGCATAGGTATTCTTAGCTTCTGAATTTCTGATTAAAAACTGAAAGGAGAAGGAGACTTGTTAAGGCCTCTTATCTCATGAGCTAGAGCTTTGAGGATGATGGGATCAACTGCTGGTTGCTTTTGCTTATTATCTTGTTGTATTGCAGGGAAAACAACTCTTTGAACAGGAGTCTCCTTGACATTATTCATCTTTGACCTCAGATTATCTCTGTGTTGATCTTCAGTTTGCATAATAGCTTTCCCATCCCATTCTTGGCTGATCTGGTCATTGAATAATGACTTTTCATAACCAGCTGAGGTCAAAAAGGAAGCATTGCCTTTGTCTTCCAGACAATGGATCTCAACATCTTCTTCAAACTGCTCTTCTTCCATGACTGCATTTTGAAAAGGAGCCTTCACCCTTTGGTCTTCATTGGCATCTTTGTTTCTTTGCAAAATCTACAACTGCTCATTAATTCTTATATATGGATTTGGATTTGAATTTCTAGGAGCAAAAGTATTAGGCACTCTTCCTTTCCATGGGTGCTACTCAACCTTTAATTTAGAGATTTCAGAGGCTAATGACTCTATCATTTTGGTCATTTTATCTATCTTAGGATCAGAGGATGATGAAGACTCGCCCCTCTGTGTTCTTCTATCAACATTTCCCTTGAGATTCTCTACAGCCATGATGTTTGATTCCATTTCCAAGGATGCATCCTGCATGTCAGCCAAATTAGCACATTGCCTCTCCCTCAATAGTAGGCAGAAGTCAAAATCAAAATCACTGGCATAACTGAGTTTAGCAAAGGTAGTGGTGGGTTTTACTTTAGCTGGTATCTTGCTATGCATACGGTTAAACCTCTTACTAAAATCAAACAACAGCTCACCATTTTCCCTCTTTAAGTTCCCAAACTCAGTGTGGTAGTAGAGGATATCCTTCTTATCCCCCCAATGCTTTAGAAATGCATCATCTAAAGCCTCAATATCGGCTATAGATCTTGGGGTTAGTTCTCTGAACCATTTTCTAGCCTCTCCATCTAGGATTTCCACACATCATCTTCACTAATGTCCAGATTATCAGCATAGCTATAGAATGACTCAAGATGTTCTTCAGCAGTAACACCTTCAATCCCAATGAACTTAGGCCTATATTTATGATATTATCCTGGAGGCATGGCATTCAAAGGAGTGGGCAGTATTAGAGGTCCATACCTAGCAGCTATGACTCTTTCCATTTTGGTAGGTGCTTGTGGACTTGCCATAGTTGTGGTGGCTAAAAGAGTACTAGCATTCTAAATGATAGAGGCTTGAGGAGTGATTGATAAGACTAAAGGAGTATGATGGATAGGAGGTGAGGTTTCCTTTGGGCTTAAAGTAAAAGGAGAACCTAAAGAATAAGGAGCTTTATGAATCTCTGATAGCTTTTCTTCACTGCTAGTATTAGATGCTATACTCTCAACATGTATTTGTTCTATTACATGCCATTCTTGAAGAGATATAGGATATTGTTTAGGTTTACCTGAACCTGATGCTACTTTCTGCAAAGCCTTTCTTTCTTTGATGATTTTTTCAAGGTCAGAAATTGGATCAGCTTGTGACTTCTGAGGATTTCTCTGAGTATGCCTCACAAACTGAGCCAGAACTATGAAGTGGAGTCACCAAGAGGTTCAACCTCTAGTAGAGTCTCCAGATAGATGATTACAACCAAAAATGTGCCTAGACTTTGTCTATCATCAAAGCTGGATCTATGTCATTTCCCAGGGAAGCTAAACTTCAGTTTCCTCTCGTCGACGGCGACACCAATTATATTATCACTCCAGGAAACTCTCCTAGGTTGCAGCTTGGAGATGCCTAGTAACATATAATCTTCAATATTGTTCTCAGAACTACTGGAATGGACGATGGTTTGGATCAAGTCAGATAATCATTTCAGCTCTATTCTCGCTCAAGACATGCATGAACACCCTCAACAATACAAGGCTTTAGACCACTAATGCTCAATAATTTATAGATTTAATGGATAGATGGAGAATATCGGCCGTACTAGCAGATTTCATACATAAACACATATGAATGACTAGCTACAGGAAGTAAATGAGACTTGCAAATCTAATTTATCAATTCAGAGATAAGATGACAATTATCTGGCATTAGACACAGCAGAAAAACTGAATAACCTATTCAAGTGCAAGCATAGAACAACAGAGAAATGGACATTGAACATATAATAGAAAAATAAGCTTATATTTCTAGAATGAAGATGAGAAGCTTGAAGGAATAGAGAAGGAACAATCTCCAGAAGTTGAACCCTTACTACATTTAGTTTCTAGCCTTTTATAGGCCTTTTGCTATGCTCCTGAGCTCTCAAAGGCTAGGAGTCTTAATCTGTCTGATCTGTCTTGTTAACTGATTGATTCCCTGAATAAGCAAGCATGGCTCAGAGGTTCTCTCCTTCCGATAGAGGAATAAACACCTTCAAGTAGTTTTATGCACTGTTTGGGAACTCCCTCGTGCCCGAGATGCTCCATGATCACTTGTTGGTTTTGGATAAGATGCGTTGTTGATGCCTCATGAAAGATTTTTTTTTGGGTTGTGTTGCGTTGTAGATGCCCATGATATTTCTATTTCGAGTTGGCTGTGTTGGGTGTGATATGTTGCACTATGCCCTTTCAAATGTTAGAAATTCATGGTTTTTGTAAATACAGAACAACGCTACCATATTGTTTCTGTTTTAAACAGAAAACACCGGAATATTGATCAATCTCGCCCCTCTGTATCCTTTTCGGACTTCAAAGTCCTCAAAAATGGTTTATTCATCCACCGGGTCCGCCCTTGGGGTCGCTATCGCATGTCGCACTCGGCATGTTCTATGGTTTCCTTTGTATTTCATTTAAACAACGAAAACACAAAAATACATTGAAAATGGCTCCCTCCGGACTTGAAATAATATGTGATTTCATTCTGAATCCCATCGGGTCCAGGCTTCATCGCTATCGCAAGTTGCATTCGGCTTATTCCATGGTTCCCTTTGTATTTGCAAATACGTGAAAAACACTGAAAAGACATGAAAAAACGATTTCAGCAGACTTGAAATAATATACAATTTCATTTCGAAAACCCATCGGATCCGGGTTTCATCACTATCGCACTACCCCAAGGTTCCTTTGTATTTCGTTTAAACCATGAAAACACACAAAAATGCATTGAAATTGGGCTTTGGTGGATTTCAAAAATTAACGCAATAGTGTGTACATAACCGTCGGGTCCAATTATCAGGTTGCACATATACCTGCGCATAGGCCCTACCCCATGGTATAGTGTCGATGTGATTTAGTGATGTGATCAAATGTAATCACATGCCGCTCTTGCCCGGGGCCTTTACTTAAATCATCGATACCTCACCGATGCGACTCGCCGATTCGATCATCAGCGATCACTGATCGGTGGTGTCTTGCGCCCAACTTTAAGTTGTCATCTCTGCTCGGCCGATTGTGATTTGCCAATTAGATCTGGGCCGTTGATTGGCCAGATCTAACGAATGGTGCTCTTTCATTATTTAAAGCCTGCGACTTTGCTTTTTTTATGGTTTTCAAGCGTTTTTGCCTCCCGATAGTGTATTTATGCCCTTCCAAGGGCTCTCCTCTGGCGCCGATTTTCACCTTTGGATGATTTTGAGCAAATGCTTAAGATTTCAAGAGCATTTTTGGATCCCTTGGGATGATTTTTAAGAAAATTTGGGGACTTCAAGAGCATATATGGATCCAATTTTGGGCCTTTTGTCAGCGAGGCTAACATTCACCATCCTCACTGATGTAGGCTTCTTCTTCCCTTGCAAATCCCTTTTTTCCCCACTATCGTCCACACATTCAATGGCCTTGTCGAAGTAATCCATTTTGTCTGAAATTATATTCAATCCATACCCAAAAGCATATTATATGATCTCAATGGAAATACATTCAAATGTGTTGTTGTAGGCATGCCATTTAACTCAAATGCACAAGCTCTTACCCAATGGTGAACTTGCTTCTCTGCACTTGTAGCCAACTGTACCAACCAAGATTTTGCATGCACTTCTTTTCTCAAACCAGACTTATCCACCAAGTCTGGATTAATATAACTATAGTTAGATCTAGGATCAATCAAAATAGAAACAACTTGATCACAAAGCTTACCATCCATCTCAACGACAATTCTTGATGATCTTCCTACCTATTTTCCACTGTTACATAGATCCGAGGAATGTTATGACCAACATCACCAACTGTATGAGCCTCCTGAGCACTGTATATATGGGTTCTAGCACTACTCTAATATTGTGGACAATCCCTCTTATGATGATCCTTACCACATATCCAACACTACAATGGTTCCCTACCACCACATTTAACTTGCTGCTCTCCACGTCCCTTCTTAGTTGTATTGAATCTCTTGTAAGGAACTACATTTTCTTTCTCACTTTCATATTGAGTTCTTCCTCTCTTTGGTGGCCATTTTCCTTTAGCTTTCTAATTTATTTTCAAGTCATGATTGGGCTTAACTTTGCGCTTCGACTACTCATAACAATACTTCAGCTTTCATATGGCCTCCTCCAATGAACTAGGTTCATCGAACTCAATCTGGTCTCTATATACAACTGGAAATCAATTAATGAATCTCCGAACCTTGGCCTTCTCCTCCCTGAGGTAAGGCACATATCTCAACAGCTCCAAAAATCTGCTAGTATACTCATCATCTGTCATAGAACCCATCCGCAACTCATAAATCTCCTTAGCTCTATCATCATAGTACCTCTTCGATAAGTACTTCTCCTTCAAGAGCCTTTCAAATGCATGCCAAGTTAAATCCTCATCCTGTATACCTTTGACATTCTTCATGTCTTCCCACCAAATATTCACTTTACCATTGAGACTGAAAGTGGTTATCTTTGCTTTAATGTTTACTGAATAATCATGCAATCGAAATAATTTCTTCATACCAAGCAACCATGCTTCTGTATCATGTGATTTATTCATCTCACCATCAAAGTTAGGTTGCTTTTCCTTCTTAAACTCATTTGGCAAGTATCCCTTATCACACCTCCTGTAAGGATGATGACGATGATGATCATTATGTCTATCAAAGCCAGAACTGGAATAGTACCTGTGTCGATCACCTCTTCTATCCGGAGTGTCGAACAATATTTCATCTCTGATCATGTCAGATCTATCTGACTTATGCCTACTACGAGACCTACTGCCATATGTCCCATTAGTTTTGTCCTCATGTCCATATCTGATCTGAAGTGGTCTAGGTCGTTGCAAATCTAACAAACTCTGAAGTAGTACCACATTCACCTATGCTTGTTTCTTTTGTGCCTACATGATTTTGCCATTGTTTGTTTTGCAAATCCTTATTCCTTCCTTCAGGATTATCGATGTGTCTATCACGTTAGAAGAGTGCCCTATACCACATTTCCCATATTATTCATAGGTATATTCTATGTAGTCTACCACCTGTTAGTGTCAATATTTGCATACTGCCATTGGTGATCAAAAATCCTCTTTTCATATCAAATTAGGGTCCCATTCTAAAATTTTTGTCATTGCACTAGGTCGTCATGCAAAAATTTGGTCACTAAAGGTTGAATTAGGTTTTCCTTTTCTCCTTTTAGAAATTTACCCCTTTTTGGCTCATTTCAACCTTGTTGAGTATCCATTGTCCAACCTTGTTTTCTCCTTTTATGTCATTTAAATGTAATAACCTAAGTTGTTAACTTAGTGTTCGGAAGATCCCAGACCATCAAAAGATCAATTTGTCAAAGAAAATAGTCAAGTGAACAGGTAAAGTTTCAAAGGGTTAAGTGAAGGCCTAAGGGAGGTCATTTCAGCAAGTATGAGGTCATTCCAACTCATAAACATCATGTCTCCATCATTTTTCAAGAAGTCTTTCCAAGGGACAAATAATTTGCCATACATAGGGTCAGTTTTTCTTCCAAGTATGTTTCCAACAAAACATAAATGAATTTAAAAAAAGTGAGAGAGGTTTTTGTCCATCATAGGCCAGGGATGAAAAACCACCTTCCGTTTTTACACTGGTGTTATGGTTTTGGAGAAATGTCAAAAATACAGTTGCTACAAGAGAGTTGTTGCACTTCTGGAGCGACCTTCGGAAAATCAATTTTTCCCCTAGATGGAGTGTCCAAATGAATTTCTTAATGAGTCAAATGATAACAAGGTGGCAAGATATGTCCAATGAGCTATCATGAGCTCAATTTTGAGTTGAAGAAGACCTCCAAAGGTTTCTTGCAAGATCACACTTCATTTTTTGACCCTCATTCTGCACTTTTTGACCAGTCTTAGGAAAATGAACTTTTGGAGGGTCAACTCAAGTCCATTTTAAAAACAAAAGGAATATTTGGAAACTAGATAGGACAATATTTCCAATGAACTATCTTGGGCTCAATTTGGACACTAGGAAGGTAGGCAAAATTAACTTGCAAGTTGGATGGCGCATTTGACACAGAGAGGGCATGTTTGACAAAGAGATGATGTGTTTTCCTTAAAACTCCATGCATTTGACAAGGTCATTGTGCGCCTATTAAGAGAGGGAGCATTTGGCCAGATTGCTATGCCTTTGCCCAAAAACATCCAAAGATCACACATAGAGAACTACATCATCTCCGAGCTTCAAAATGTGCCACCCTCATGCTCTAGCAAACAAATAGGTTGAAATCATATCACTCCTCTCTTCCACAGTTGAATTATATGGTGGTTCATTGTGTTTTGGTGTCCTACTATATTCAACCTAGTAACATTATCTCATTCTTAAATTCCATTTCCTAGCTTCCCACTACCATTCCTACATTTAAAACCACCCCTTGTTACCTCCCTCATATCACACATCCCCATTTTTCATCTCCTCAATTTCCTCACACTATTCCATACTCTCTACACCTACATTCCATTTCATCATCTCCCTAGGGTTTGACTCCAATAACTCATGGCAGAAGAAGAGAACAAAAGTCATAGTGAGGAAGAAAAATAGGAGAAGAGGCTATCTAAGAAAGGAGGGAGAATCATTATACATGAGCCAACCAACACTAGAGAACTCATGGCATCTCCCATCACTGTGACAAGCTTTAAACATATGGGTTATTTTGAGTTTTGTGAGAAAGTGGAAAGGGTCCAGCATCATCCTGTGTTGACCAGATTATTCATCACCAACCTCCATGTTAGTCAGGTAACCCTTACTGGTGTCACCTTCACTATATCTCTTGTTGTCATATCAGAAGCCTCTCGGATCCCAAATGTTGGGGAAAACTAGTTTAAACAAGGAGAATTGGATCAGTTTTATTATGATCCATATCTTAAACGAGGATAAAAGAATGAGAGAAAGAGGATTTTTCATTTCTCTTACCTGCTAGACAGATATGTTCCCATGATGAAAATCATCATGAAGTACTTCACATGTGAGGGTAGGTTTTCTAGGCTCTATTCCTATCATATTTGGCTACTCATGCATTTCACAAGAGTCGAAATGCTCAATATGCCCAACTATATTTACCAGGACATTGACAAGATGTCATCCATTGCTCAAAGGAAATATTACAATCATCAAATGTAAAGCATATTTCACCACTCCCTCATCAAGATGATAGTCCTACACCAACTTGATCAACTTAACATTGCATGGGACACTTTCATATCCAATGACATTTTCACAATCCCTCCTATTCAACATGGCCAAGAAGCACCTTCATATTCTCATCCATCCACCTCCATTCCTCCACCTCAGCCCATACATCATCCATCTTCATCTAATGAGTCAGCCACGCCATCAACTTCATCATCACCATCTCACGAGCCTATTCATTTACCCAACAGGGATGAAGGCAGTGACCAAGAACACATTGAACATGGTGAGAGCAGCAAGCCTAAACGGGCTGGTCTAGGTACCTTGACACATACCTATCAGAGAGGGCATAGGCAAGTGTTTTCCCCATAGATTATGGGAATGGCCTTGCCTTATTCATCTGCAAAGCAAGTACAGAAGGGTAAGGAAAAGGTTATAGAGATAGAGATCCAGCAACAAGAGGAAGGCCTCCATGAGACAGAGCATGATTTTCAATTAGTTGATCCAAATGAACATGATGACAGTGATATCATGGCCATTTTCATCAAGGATAAGAATGAACTCATAGGAAGGCTCTAGGTCAACTTGCAAAGGGACAAATACATTATTTCATACTATGAGCAGGAGAACAGGCAGTTTGAGGTCAAACATGATCTCATGAAAATTCATCTCATCAAGGCAAAGAGAGAGGCCGAAAAGGCTAAGGCCTTACTTGATGAGGCATATGGACAATATGGTGAACAACTTGATGAATAGGTGCCAAGGTGAGCATTTCATGATTTGGATTTGGATATGATTTAGGACTAGAGGCCTAAAGACAGCTTTGGAGCTAGAAAAGCAAAGGGAGGTAGAACTAGCCAATGAGCTCACTCTAAATGAGCAATTTGCCAAAATGGTAAATAAGAACTGGGAACATTGGCTTGAGAGGTGAACACCCATCTTGAGGGCCTATTAGACAAGGCCAAAATGGATATTGATATTTAGAGAAGGATGGCTAAGTACTATGCCATCAGAAACAAAATTGCAAGAGCTAAGCTCAAAAGAGCTCATGCAAAAATTGAAGCATTGACCAAGAAAGAGGAGAAAATAAGGCTAGATATTCTTGCCGAGGCATCACTTCATACCTCAAACATATAATCAGCCATCAGCCTACCAATTTTGACATTTTTTAACAAATTTTTCAAGTTATAACTTTCTGTCTTTTTTAAAGCATTTTCAACAAAGTCAAAATGTCAAACGTACAGCACCTAGGCTATTGCGCTCTTCCTTGAGGCATCTGATGGACAAAAGGCTAGAATTTTTGGATTCATAGTGATAAGGACATGCACCCTATGCATTTTCTAAGCATTTGGAAGAAAACTAGTCAGCCAAAAAGGTCAAAAACCATCAAAAAACCACCTTTCTGAGCCTTTTTTGGCCTGGGCGCTGTGAGTTTACAAGTCTTGGTAGATTGAGATTTTGACAGGGAAAATGACCTCCAAATTGAAAAGTGAAGGAATATCTGGATATTAAACTCAAAGGGATTTCCAACGAGCTATATTGGAGAAAATTTGGACACCAAAAAGGCACCCAAAAGCAACCCTGAAGTTGGAGGGCGTGTTTGACACTAAGAGGGCGTGTTTGATAGTCTTCTCCAATTTTCACTGTTTCTCTCCAAATTGATTATCACCTATGGGAAATTTATGTTTTGTTGATGTAATTGATAAGGATGATGTGATTATTATGTTTTTTATTGTTATCTAGGGTAAATACATTAGTTAAATGGCCTACATGACTTGTAATGAATCAGTTTGCTTAAGTTAGGGATGGGTCACTTTGACCACCCTATACTCTAGCTATTAGTTCAGCCTTTCTTTCAACTTATCCTCCTCCCATGGATTCCACCCCTGAGGCTAGGATGAGTTGGTTTGAGGCCTATATTATGTTTTCTTAGTCATTTTACAGGTTGGACTCTCTTCAATGTTGTAATAGCTTTCAGACTTTGGCATGGAATATATTGGATGAAGTTGCAGATATTTTGGTGGGATTCCCGTGGCATGGTATTTCGATCTTGTTTCTTCTTCAGTATCATATGTGTGAATGTTTTATTCCTTTCATGATCCATTTTACTCTAATTATGTTTGATTTTCGAGGTGTAATAAGAAGAATTCATCTTTGTATGCTCTGTTTTGGGAAAATCATCATAAATTGTTTCATTTCTTCAATTTAAAAATAATTCATGACCCTCATGCTCTTTTTAGCATCTCACTAGGCTAAACCATCTCATCACTATAGTACTGATTTTAAAATGCCTTGCCTACCTTTCCCCATCATATGTCTGCAATTCTGATTCATTTTGCCCTGAACTAGTTCATTCTCTGACCTAATTCACTCATCCTTGTGACTACCCAACCAAATCAAATCAAACAACCCTCTGCACTTTACATCTAGCCTAAAACCCTAATCTATCCAGGCCTCTTGGTTGTGATCCTTTGGAGAGAGCCCTCTCCAGCTTGGTAGGGCTAGCTACCAAGTCAAAAGGTTGGTCTGTGGTTACCTCAGCTGGACTCTTCCTCAGCCTTGGAGATCCGAAGGAGTGATAACATACTGGCGTCGTTGCTGAGGAAAGAAAGATTCAGTTTCCCTGGGTGTATGACATAGTTTAGATCTAATTTTTGATGGTGAACAACAGTTGGACACATAGGAAGGTTGTACCATTCACATGGAAACTCCATTGACTGAAAGATGCAGAAAATCAACACTTCACGACGACTCCACTGCATTAAGATCAGTAGCTTGAAGAACTTTCAATATGGGATCCATTGCAAGAAAGTATGCTCCATTGAAAATAGATCACATTGCAGGTTTCTCAAATAAAATACCTAAGGTAAATTGGCAAAGAAATTTTCCTATGTTCAAATATGTGAAAGGTTATGATGTTGCTCTTCATCTGGTGAGATTTCACATGCATGTGTGTAGATTAAAGATTGATTTTCCTAAAGACTGCTTGATGAAGATATTCATGGCCACTCTGGAAGGTGAAGCCCAATCTTGGTATGAAAGTTTTCCGGCTGCTTGTATTTATTGTTTAAAGGAGTTTCATACCATGTTCTTTGAAAGTTATAAAGAATCTTGTCCATCCTTAATATTAGTTCAGAATTGTTGTAAACATGTTGATAGTTTTATTAAAAATCTTGAGAGTGTTTATGGAGATGATGAATTCATGGACAATGAGGTCATGGAAGCCTTGTATGAAAATCCATTTTAGCAACATAAAGAAATCTTAGAGGATACTTGTCAAGATGCTCAAGAAAGTTTGCAGCAGGCTGAAGATCTTTATACAGTTGAAAATGATGGAAGACAAGGTCTTATTTCAGATCTACTTGCAAGAGAAGATGCTATGAAGGAAAATCAAGTTCCAATTTCAAATTGTGATAAGGTCAAGTTGGCTATTCCAGATCTAGATTCAGATTGTGATGATGAAGAGTATGTTGTTCTAGATCCCATGAAGGAGAGCTCTATTGTTGAGATCACCTTGAATGAAGAAAACGAAGTTATCGACCCAAGTGTTCTCACCCCATCAGAACAAAGTCTTCTGAAGGAGGTAATCCAATCCCTTTATGAAAAACGAGATGAGATATTTGCTCAAGTAAGTGAAAAATCTTCTTTGGATGACTCTATGGTAAATGATAAAAATTTCAATTTTGGGTTTCAAGCACAATCTGAAGAAGCTATTCACTTTGATACAATAGCTTCCTCTTTGCTTCAAGATGAAGGAATTGTGCATCTTGATAGTCAAAAGGAATCACATGAAATGAATCAACAGCCTGATGCAAATTTATATGCTCCTTTGCTTGAAATTAATGAAGATATTCAACATCCTTGTCAAAATCTAGGAGGGAAAGAAGACAATTACTATTTTAGCAAAAGGAAACAAAAAGTACTATCTCCTCTGTCTAAAGATGAGATAGATCAACTCCTGAAAAGTCATGTTAAAGCCCAAGCTAATGCCGGTTTGATGTATTCACATACTCAAGAAGGTGTTAGTGAAACTTCTTCCACTTTTGAAAATGAAGACAGTCTTGAAATTAGATTTATAGATCAGCTAATAGATATTGCTTCCTTTCATGAATATGATAGGTCTATCATGTTTGATAATCTTGAAGAATGTTTTCTGTTTAAGAATGACTTAGACTATGAATTTGAGGAGTATGAGCCTGAGAGAGATAGTATGCCAAAATTTCTCATGCTTGAGGAATTTACAGCCAACACTCAAATAGAAAAAGGTTATACTTCCCTATGCCTTCCTATCAATCAATAATCAACTATTCTTTCATATTAGAATGAAGGGAGTACTTGTATTTTTGTTGCTAGATCTCAAGACAAGGTAATGCTTCTAGGTTTTCAAGATCCCTTCAACAGTCTTTTGCAAGCATTGGAGAGGATGAATGTTGTCTGGTTTGTTAGCATAAGCCTTGGTTTCAATTGTTATTGTGATTTGCGTACATGTACGTCATTCTGCCTGCTCGAGGAAAGTGAGACCGAAATTTCAATAAGTAGCCATCTACTAGATTGGTTACATTGGAAGGCTCACTTCACATGATTGTACATATTTCTTCAATAGGCAAGTGGTTTTCATTAGGATTTGAAGCCCTCAAATCTTGATGGTCTGCTGCCATTAATAAGCTTTGTAAGTACTTGTTTCAGTTAAGTAAGCCTTGAGTCATTTTTTTAGTCAATTTCAAGTCAGTTTCAAGTCAGTTTGTGTCATTTGAGTTGTTAGTGTTTAGTCATGCATTTCAGTTAAGTTTTTTACCGTATTGACCCACATGGTTAGGCACTTGGTCTACAGTGTTCTTGACACCTCCAAGGAGCTGCCATCCCCAATAAGGTTGATGTTAGTGTCAGTATTTTCATACTACCATCAGTGATCACAAATACTCTTTTCAAATCATATTAGGGTCCCATTCTGAAATTTTTGTCATTCCACTAGGTCGTCATGCAAAAATTTGGTCACTGAAGGTTAAATTAGGGTTTTCTTTACTCCTTTTAGAAATTTACCCCTTGCTGGCTCATTTTAACCTTCCTGAGTATCCATTGTCCATAAAGTTAATGACATCAAGCCATGACATCAGTCAAGTCATCTTGAAATTCAATCCTTCAAGCTCTCATTAGGTCTTTTAGGGTTTATCAAGATTTCATTAGGTCACTAGGATTTACAAGGTTCCAATAAAACTCCATTCCATTGCATAAGACCAGTAAGTAAAGGGTGATCAAATAACCTCTCTTCACCATGTGAAGATGATTTGTAAAGACAAATGCTTATTTCATCATGTAATTTTGAGTTCAAATGTAATATTTTTAATTTTTATTTTGTAATTTTATGTCATTTAAATGTAATAAGTAAAATGTTCCCAAGTTGTTAACTTAGTGTTCCGAAGATGCTAGACCATCAAAATGTCAATTTTTCAAAGAAAATAATCAAGTGAAAGGGTAAAGTTTCAAAGGGTTAAGTGAAGGCCTAAGGGAGGTCATTTCAACAAGTATGAGGCCATTCCAACTCATAAACATCATGTCTCCGTCATTTTTCAAGAAGTCTTTCCAAGGGACAAATCATTTGCCACACATAGGGCCAGTTTTTCTTTCAAGTATGATTCCAACCAAACAGATATAAATTTTACAAAAGTGAGAGAGGTTTATGTCCATCATCAGCCAAGGATGAAAAAATTCCTTCAGTTTTTACACAAGTTTTATGGTTTTGGAGAAATGTCAAAAATACAGTTGCTACAAGAGAGTTGATGCACTTCTGGAGTGACCTTGGGAAAATCAATTTTCTCCTAGATGGAGTGTCCATATGACTTTCTTGATGAGTACAATCATAACTAGGTAGCAAGATATCTCCATCAAATCATAACTAGGTAGAAATATATGTCCAATGAGATATCATGAGCTCAATTTGGAGTTTAGGAAGACCTCCAAAGGTTTCTTGCAAGATCACACTTCATTTTTTCACCCTCATTCTACACTTTTTTACCAATATTGGGAGAATTAACTTTTGGAGGGTCAAATAACCTCCATTTTGGAAACTAAAGGAATATTTGGAAACTAGACAGGACAAGATTTCCAATGAGCTATCTTGTGCTCAATTTGGACACCGAGAAGGCAGTCAAAATCAACATGCAAGTTGGAGGGCACATTTGACACAGAGAGGGCGTGTTTGACAAAGAGATGGCGTGCTTTCCTTAAAACTCTATGCATTTCTTAAGGGCGTTACACACCTATTAAGAGAGGGTGCATTTGACCAGATTGTTGCGCATTTTCCCAAAAACATCCAGAGATTGCCCAAAGAGCACTACATCATCTCTAAACTTCAAAATGTGCCACCATCATGCTCCAACAAACAAGTAGGTTGAAATCTTATCACTCCTCTCTTCCATAGTTGAATTATATGGTGGTTCATTGTGTTTTGGTGTCCTACTAGATTCAAAACCCTAGTAACATAATCTCATTCCTAAATTCCATTTCATAGCTTCCCACTACCATTCCTACATTTCAAAACTACCCCCTATTACCTCCCTCATATCACACATCCCCATTTTTCATCTCCTAAATTTCCTCACACCATTCCATACTCTCTACACCTACATTCCATTTCATCATCTCCCTAGGGTTTGACTCCAATAACTCATGGCAGAAGAAGAGAACAAAATTCATATTCAAGAAGAAAAACAGGAGAGGAGGCTATCTAAGAAAGGAGGGAGAGTCATTAGACATGAGACAACCAACACTAGATAACTCATGGCATCTCCCATCACTGTGACAAGCTTTAAACATATGGGGTGTTTTGAGTTTTGCGAGAAACTGGAAAGGATCCAGCATCATCCTGTGTTTACCAAATTATTCATCACCAACCTCCATGATAGCCAGTAACGCTTGCTAGTGTCACCTTCACTATATCTCCTGTTGTCATATTAGAAGCCTCTGGGATCCCAAATGTTGGGGGAAAATGGTTTAAACAAGAAAAATTGGATCATTTTTATTATGATCCATACCTTAAACCAAGGTACAAGAATGAGAGAAAGAGGACTTTTCCTTTCTCTTACCTCCTAGAGAGATGTGTTCCCATGATGAAAATCATCATGAATTACTTTACATGTGAGGGTAGGTTTTCTAGGCTCTATTCCTATCATATTCGTCTACTCATGCATTTCACAAGAGTCAAAATGCTCAATATGCCCTACTATATTTACCGAGACATTGAAAATAAGTCATTCATTGCTCAAAGGAAAGACTATGATCATCAAATCCAAAGCATCTTTCACCACTTCCTCATCAATATGATAGTCCTACACCACCTTGATCAGCTTAACATTGCATGGGACACTTTAATATCCAATGACATTTTCATAGTCCCACCTATTTAGCATGGCCAAGAAGCACCTTCATCTTCTCATCCATCCACCTTCCTCCACCTCAGCCCATACGTCATCCATATTCATATGATGAGTCAGCCACACCATCACCTTCATCATCACCATCTCATGAGCCTATTCATTCACCTGGCAGAGATGAAGGCAGTAACCAAGAACACATTGAGCATGGTGAGAGCAGCAAGCCTAAAGGGGCTGGTGTAGGTACCTTGACACATACCTATTAGAGAGGGCATAGGCAATTGTTTTCCCCAAATATTGTGGGAGGGGCCTTGCCTTCTTCATCGGAAAATTAGTTATAGGAGGGTAAGGAAAAGGCTATAGAGACATAGATCCAGCAGCAAGAGGAAGACCTCCATGAGACAGAGCATGATTTTTAGTTAGTTTATCCAAATGAACATGATGATAGTGAGATCACAACCATTGTCATCAAGGAGATGAATGCACTCATAGGAGGGCTCCAGGTCAACTTGCAAAGGGACAAATACATTATTTCATACTATGAACAAGAGAATAGGCAGTTTGAGGTCAAACATGAGCTCATGAAAATTCAGCTCATCAAGGCAAAGAGAGAGACTGAAAAGGCTAAGGCCTTACTTGATGAGGCATATGGAAAATATGGTGAACATCTTGATGAACAGGTGCTAAGTTGAGCATTTCATGATTTGGATTTGGATATGGTTTAGGACTAGAGACCTAAAGACAACTTTGGATCTAGAAAAGCAAATGGAGGTAGAACTAGCCAATGATCTCACCCTAAATGAGAAATTTGCCAAAATGGTAAATTAGAACCGAAAACATTGGCTCGAGAGGTTGAACACCCATCTTGAGGGCCTAGTAGACAAGGCCAAAAGGGATATTGATATTCAGAGAAGGATGGATAAGTACTATGCCATGAGAAACAAAATTGCAAGAGCCAAGCTCAAAAGAGCTCATGTAAAAATTGAAGCCTTGACAAAGCAAGAGGAGAAAAGAAGGCCAGATATTCTTGCTAAGGCATCACTCCATCCCTCAAACATATAATCAGCCATCGGCCCACCAATTTTGATAGTTTTTCCACAAATCTTGCAAGCTATAATTTTCTGTGTTTTTTAAAGCATTTTCAACATAGCCAAAATGTCAAACTCACAACACCTAGGGTGTTGCCTCTTTTTTGAGGATTTTGATGGAAAAAAGGCCAGAATTTTTGGATTCATAGTGATGCGGACATGAATCTTGTGAATTTTTTAAGCATTTGGAGGAAAACTGGTCAGCCTAAAAGGTAAAAAACCACCTTTCTGCCTCTTTTTTGGCCTGGGTGTTGTGCGTTTAACAATCTTGGGAGGTTGAGATTTTGATAGGGAAAATGACCCCCAAATTGAAAAGTTAAAGAATATCTAGAAACTAGACTTGAAGGGATTTCCAACAAGCTATCTTGCAGCAAATTAGCACACCAAGAAGGCTCCCAAAAGCAGCCCTGAAATTGGATGGCGTGTTTGACAAAGAAAGGGTACGCTTGACAGTCTTCTCCAATTTTCATTGTTTCTCTCCAAATTGATTTTCACCTATGGGAAATTGATGTTTTAATGATGTAATTGATAATGATGATATAATTATTATGTTTTTTACTATTATCTAGGGTAAATACATTAGGTAAATGGCCTACATGACTTGTAATGAATCAGTTTGCTTAAGTTAGGGATGAGTCACTTTGACCACCCTATCCTCTAGCTATTAGTTCAACCTTTCTTGCAACTGCTCCTCCTCTCATGGATTCTACCCTTGAGGATAGGATGAGTTGGTTTGAGGCCTATATTATGTATTTTCGTAGTCATTTTACAATTTGGACTCTCTTGGATGTTGTAATAGCTTTTAGACTTTGGCATGGAATATATTGGATGAAGTAGCAACTATTTTGGTGAGATTCTTGTGGCATGGTATTTCGATCTTGTTTCTTCTTTAGTATCATATGTGTGAATGTTTTATTCCTTTCATGATCCATTTCACTCTAATTATATTTTATTTTCAAGGTGTAATAAGCAGAATTCATCTTTGTATGCTCTATTTTGGGAAAATCATCATAGGTTGTTTAATTTTCTTCAGTTTAAAAAGAATTCATGACCCTCATGTTCTTTTTAGCATCTCACTAGTCTAAACCATTTCATCACTATACTACTGAGTTTAAAGTACCTTGCCCATCAGATGTCTGCAATTCTGATTCACTTTGCCCTAACCTAGTTCATTCCCTGACCTAATTCACTCATCCTTGTGACTACCCAACCAAATCAAATCAAACAACCCTCTGCACTTTACATCTAACCTAAAACCCTAATCTATCTAGCCTTATTGGAATTGGTCCTTTGGAGATAGCCCTCTCCAGCTTGGTAGGGCTAACTAGCAAGTCAAAAGATTGGTTTGTGGTTACCTCAACTGGACTCTTCCTTAGCCTTGGAGATCCAGAGCAGTGATAACATACTGGCGTCGTTGCTGGGGAACAAAAGATTCATTTTCCCTAGGTGTATGACATAGTTTAGATCTAATTGTTGATGGTGAACAATAGTTGGACACATAAGAAGGATGTATCATTCACTTGACGACTCCATTGACTAAAAGATCCAAAAAATCAACACTTCATGGCAACTCCACTGCATTAAGATCAGTAGCTTGAAGAACTTTCAAGATGGGATCCATCGCAAGAAGGTATGATCCATTGAAAATAGATCTCATTCCAATTTTCCCAAATAAAATGCCTAAGGTAAATTGGAAAATCTTTTTGCCTATGTTCAAAGATGTGAAAGGTTATGATGCTTCTCTTCATCTGGTGAGATTTCACATGCATGTGCATAGATTAAAGATTGATTTTCATAAAGACTGCTTGATGAAGATATTCATGGCCACTCTGGAAGGTGAAGCACAATCTTGGTATGAAAGTCTTCCGCTTGCTTGTATTTATTGTTTAAAGGAGTTTCATACCATGTTCTTTGAAAGGTATTAAGAATCTTGTCCATCCTTAATATTAGTTCAGAACTGTTGTAAAAATGTTGATAATTTTATTGAAAATATTGAGAATGTTTATGGAGATGATGAATTCATGGAAGCCCTATATGAAAATCCATTTCAGTAGCATGAAGAAATATTAGAGGATATGGTGCAACCCTAAGGCTGCCACATGCTCTAACCAACTTATCGTGACTTAAAATTCCCTTAATGGCCCCTTTAAAGCTTTTGCACACATATATGCATATCAGAAGCGTTCTATAGGAATTTAGCCTTAAAAATCCCAAATGGATAAAAAATTATCCATTCAATAACCCCATCAAACACCCCTTTTGCATTGAAAACCATGCCTTTTCATATCGAAACCCAAAACCTTTGAAAAAGCTTGAAAACAAAGCTTTTTCCCTTTTGGGACCGAAATACCCTTTAAACTGCCAAAACAGAGCTTTAACGCCTTTTTAAACCAATCATATGTGTTAAGCCGCAGATCTAAATCTGGCCTATCGGACGACGTAGATTAGATCGCAATATTGGTGATCACAGTCTCAACAGTCCCATATATCGACGTTATTCCTTAGTGGGGGTCTGATGCGATAAAGCTTAATCACTATCAGTGACTACAATAGGTGCTTAACACTTATACTCTGCTCTGATGTGCCGATGCGACATAATTGCATTCTTGAATCGCTAAGGCTCGGGTCTAGACCTTATAGCAATGCAATAATATGCTAAACCCGACATGACTCAAAACCCTTGAACATAATATTTCAAATCCGCAAACTGGAATCCGCTAGTGTTTTAGCGTGACTTTCCTTTGTAAATGGCTTTGGCGATGCGACAAGGAAATATACACAAGGCAATGTGGTTTGGGGTTCTACCTACCCGATACCATTCAAAACCTTTATTTAAAATATTTGAGGTCTAGGTTCTCCGTTTAAACACGGTTTGGGCCAATACTTAGTGTATTTTTGGGTTTTATGTCTGCGAACCTAGATTACACCAAATATACCTTAATCATGGGAATTTCCGCAACAAAATATGAAAACACAGAGCCATCACTAAATTTACCCGAATACAAGGAGAAAACAAACATTCAAGGCCTCCACGGGCCATTATATCATAATACACACATGTTCATTTATTCAGCCTAAATACATTACAGAGCCTTCGGCCTTAAGCCTGATCACATAGAAAAACCCCCTGTCTCAAAGGAATGCATCGATTACACGGTTTCACACTCAAAGCAATTCTCTGTACAAACATAATACAAACTACATTCGAGGCTCGCTCCCTTCTCTGGACTAATTCTCTTAATTATGGCCTCTTCCTCCCATGCTGCCCATAGGCTTACAAATTCCTTGATTCCTCTCTCCGTCTTGCTCTCTCGCATCCCCTTTCAGAAAACAAGGAAATTGCATATATGCTAAGCTAACCATCTCCTCCACAATTGAAGGAATACATTATACATTTAGAATTCAAATCCTATCCTAATCTAAACAAAATAGACTAAATGGTTTGATCTCCAAGCAGGGAGGATCATTTGCCATTTTATTCCCAATTTTGTTCAGAATTAGGCCACCCTTAACTACTTACATTTATTTGAAATTAATACAAATTTAACAACCAAGTCTTCCTCCAAACTTGTATTAGCCACAACATGTGACCACTCCATCACATTGTTGGCTAGGCCTAGATACTCCTACATTAGGATACTTGTCAAGATGCCCAGGAAAGTTTGCAGCAGGTTGAAGATCTTTGTACAGTTGAAAATGATGGAAGACAAGGCCTTATTTCATATTTGCTTGCAGCAGAAGATGGTATGAAGGAAAATCAAGTTCCAATTTCAAATTGTGATAAGGTCAAGTTGGCTATTCCAGATCTATATTCAGATTGTTATGATGAAGAGTATGTTGTTATGGATCCCTGAAGGAGAGCTCTATTGTTGAGATCACATTGAATGAAGAAAACGAAGTTATCGACCCAAGCATTCTCACCCCACGAGAACAAAGTATTCAGAAGGAGGTAATCCAGTCCCTTTATGAAAAATGAGATGAGATCTTTGATCAAGTAAGTGAAAAATCTTCTTTGGATGAGTCTATGGTAAATCATAGAAATTTCAATTTTGGGTTTCAAGGACAATCTGAAGAAGCTAGTCCCTTTGATACAATAGCTTCCTCTTTGCTTGAAGATGAAGGAATTGTGCATCCTGATAGTCAAAAGGAATCACATGAAATGAATCAATAGTCTGATGAAAAATTATATACTCCTTTTCTTGAAATTAATGAAGATATTCAACATCCTTGTCAAAATTTAGGAGGGAAAGAAGACAATTACTGTTTTAGCAAAAGAAAACAAGAAGTACTATCTCCTCTGTCTAAAGATGAGATAGATCAACTCCTGAAAATTCATGTTACAACCCAAGATAATGTTGGTTTTCTGTATTCACATAGTTAAGAAGGTGTTAGTGAAACTTCTTCCACTTTTGAAAATGAAGACAGTATTGAAATTAGATTTATAGATCAGCTAACAGATATTGCTTTCTTTCATGAAGATGATAGGGCTGACATGTTTGATAATCTTGAAAAATGTTTTTTGTTTAAGAATGACTTAGACTATGAATTTGAGGAGTATGAGCCTGAGAGATACAATATGCCAGAAATCGAGTCAGAATTTATCATGCTCTAGGAATTTATAGCCAACACTCAAATAGAAGATGTTATACTTCCCTATGCCTTCCTATCAATCAAAAACCAACTATTCTTTCAGATCAGAATGAAGGGAGTACTTGTATTTTCGTTGTTGGGTCTCAAGACAAGATAATGCTTCTGGATTTTCAAGATCCCTTCAACAGTCTTTTGCAAGCATTGGAGAGGATGAATGTTGTCTGTTTTGTTAGCATAAGCCTTGGTTTTAGTTGTTATTATGAGTTGCCTACATGTACATCATTATTCTTGCTCGAGGAAAGTGAGAGTAGAATTTTAGTAAGTAGCCATATGTTGGATTAGTTACATTAGAAGGCTCAATTCACATGATTGTACATATTTCTTCAGTATGCAGGTGGTTGTCATCAGGATTTGAAGCCCTCAAATCTCGACAGTCTGCTGCCATTAATAAGCTTTGTAAGTAGTTGTTTTAGTTAAGTAAGTCTTGAGTCATATTTTTAGTCAATTTCAAGTCAGTTTAGAGTCAGATTGTGTCATTTGAGTTGTCAGTGTTTAGTCATGCATTTCAATTAAGTTTGTTACCGTGTTGGCCCACATGGTTAGGCACTTGGTCTACGGTGTTCTTGACACCTCCAAGGAGCTTCCATCCCCAATAAGGTTGATGTTAGTGTCAGTTTTTGCATACTACCATTAGTGATCAAAAATCCTCTTTTCATATCATATTAGGGTCACATTCTGAATTTTTTGTCATTCCACTAGGTCATCATGTAAAACTTTGGTCACTGAAGGTTGAATTGGGGTTTCCTTTACTCCTTTTAGAAATTTACCCCTTGCTGGCTCATTTCAACCTTGCTGAGTATCCATTGTCCATAAATTAAATGACATCATGCCATCACATCAGTCATGTCATCTTGAAATTCAGTCCTTCAAGGTCCCATTAGGTCTTTTAAGGTTTTTCAAGGTTTCATTAGGTCATTAGGATTTCCAAGGTTCCAATAAAACTCCATTCCATTGTATAATACCAACAAGTAAAGGGTGATCAAATAACCTCTCTTCACCATGTGAAGATGATTTGTAAAGAGAAATGCTTATTTCATCATGTAATTTTGAGTTCAAATGTAATATTTTTAATTTTCATTTTGCATTTATATCATTTAAATGGAATAAGTAAAAGGTTCCCAAGTTGTTAACTCAGTGTTCCGAAGATGCCAGACCATCAAAAGATCAATTTGTCAAAGAAAATAGACAAGTGAAAGGGTAAAGTTTCAAAGGGTTAAGTGAAGGCCTAAGGGAGGTCATTTCAGCAAGTATGAGGCCATTATAACTCATAAACATCATGTCTCCATAATTTTTCAAGAAGTCCTTCCAAGGGCCAAATCATTTGCCACACATAGGGCTAGTTTTGGTTCCAAGCATGTTTCAAACCAAACAGAGATGAATTTTATAAAATTGAGGGAGGTTTTTTCCATCATAGGTTAGCAATGAAAAACCTCCTTCAGTTTTTACACAGGTGTTATGATTTTGGAGCAATGTCAAAACTACATTTGGATGGCGTGTTTGACATAGAGAGGGCGCGTTTGACAAAGATATGGCATGTTTGCCTTAAAAATCTGTGCATTTCCTAAGGGCATTGGGCACTTGTTAAGAAAGGGCACGTTTGGCCAGATTGCTGCACATTTTCCCAAAAACGTCTAGAGATCGCCCAAAGAGCACTACATTGTCGCAAAGCTTCAAATTGTGCCACCATCATGCTCCAGCAAACAAGTAGATTGAAATCATATCACTTCTCTCTTCCATAGTTGAATTATATGGTGGTTCATTTTGTTTGGTGTCCTACTAGATTCAAAACCCTAGTAACATAATCTCATTCCTAAATTCCATTTCCTAGCTTCCCACTACCATTCCTATATTTCAAAACTACCCACTGCTACCTCCCTCATATCACACATCCCATTTTTTCATCTCCTCAATTTCTTCACACCATTCCATACTCTCTATACCTACATTCCATTTCATCACCTTCATAGGGTTTGACTCTAATAACTCATGGCAAAAGAAGAGAACAGAAGTCATAGTGAGGAAGAAAAACAAGAGAGGAGGCTATCTAAGAAAGGAGGGAGAATCATTAGACATGAGCAAACCAACACCAGATAACTCATGGCATCTCCCATCATTGTGACAAGCTTTAAACATATGGGTTGTTTTTAGTTTTGTAAGAAAGTGGAAAGGATCCAACGTCATCCAATGTTTACCATATTATTCATCACCAACCTCCATAATGGCCAGGTAACCCTTGTTGATGTCACCTTCACTATATCTCCTATTTTCATATCAGAAGCCTCTGGGATCCCAAATGTTGGGAAAAATGGTTTAAACAAGGAGAATTGGCTCATTTTTAATATGAGCCATGTCTTTAACCAAGGTACAAGAATGAGAGAAATAGGATTTTTCCTTTCTCTTACCTCCTAGACATATATGTTCCCATGATGAAAATCATCATGAAGTACTTCACATGTGAGGGTATATTTTCTAGGCTTTATTCCTATCATATTCGGCTACTCATGCATTTCACAAGAGTCAAAATGCTCAATATGCCCTACTATCTTTATCGGGACATTGAAAAGATGTCATTCATTGCTCAAAGGAAATATTATGATCATCAAATGCAAAGCATATTTCACCATTCCCTCATCAAGATGATAGTCCTACACCACCTTGATCAGCTTGACATTGCATGGGACACTTTCATATCCAATGACATTTTCACATTCCCACCTATTCAGCATGGCCAAGAAGCACCTTCATCTTCTCATCCATCCACCTCCATTCCTCCACTACAGCCCATACATCATCCATATTCATCTAATGAGTCAGCCACACCATCACCTTCATCATCACCATCTCATGAGCCTATTCATTCACCTAGCAGAGATGAAAGCAGTGACCAAGAACACATTGAGCATGGTGAGCGCAGCAAGCCTAAAAGTGCTAGTCTAGGTACCTTGACACATACCTATCAAAGAGGGCATAGGAAAGTGTTTGCCCCATATATTGTGGGAGGGGCCTTTCCTTCTTCATTGGCAAAGTAGGTACAGAAGGGTAAGGAAAAAGGTTATAGAGACAGAGATCCAGCAGCAAGTGGAAGACCTCCATGAGACAGAGCATGGTTTTTAGTTAGTTGATCCAAATGAACATGATGACAGTGAGATCATAGCCATTGTCATAAAGGAGAAGAATGCACCCATCAGAGGGCTCCAAGCCAACTTGCAAAGTGCCAAATATATTATTTCATACTATGAGCAGGAGAACAAACAGTTTGAGGTCAAACATGAGCTCATGAAAATTCATCTCATCAAGGCAAAGAGAGAGGCTGAAAGGGCTAAGGCCTTACTTGATGAGGAATATGGAAAATATGGTGAAAATCTTGATGAACATGTGCCAAGGTGAGCATTGCATGATTTGGATTTGGATATGATTTAGGACTAGAGGCCTAAAGAGAGATTTGGAGCTAGAAAAGCAAAGGGAGGCAGAACTAGCTAATGAGCTCACCCTAAATGAGAAATTTGCCAAAATGGTAAATGAGAACCAGGAACATTAGCTTGAGAGGGTGAACACCCATCTTGAGGGCCTATTAGACAAGGAAAAAAGGATATTGATATTTAGAGAAGGATGGCTAAGTACTATGCCATGAGAAACAAAATTGCAAGATCCAAGATCAAAAGAGCTCATGCAAAAATTGAAACCTTGACCAAGAAAGAGGAGAAAAGAAGGCTAGATATTCTTGCCGAGGCATCACTCCATGCCTCAAACATATAATCAGCCATCAGCCCACCAATTTTAACAATTTTTCAACAAATTTTGAAAGTTATAATTTTTTGTGTTTTTAAAAGCATTTTCAACAAATTCAAAATGTCAAACGCACAACACCTAGAGTGTTGCGCTCTTTTTTGAGGCATCTGGTGGAAAAACGCCAGCATTTTTGGATTCAGAGTGATGAGGACATGCACCCTATGCTTTTTCTGAGCATTTGGAGGAAAAATGGTCAACCAAAAAGGTCAAAAACCATCAAAAAAATACCTTTCTACCTCTTTTTTGGCATGGTTGCTGCACATTTACTAGTCTTGGGAGATTGAGCTTTTGACAAAGAAAATGACATTGAAATTGAAAAGTGAAAGAATATCTGGAATTAGACTTGAAGGGCTTTCCAGTGAGATATCTTGGAGCAAATGTGGACACCAGGAAGGCACTCAAAAGCAGCCTTGAAGTTGGAGGGCACTTTTGACACTGAGAGGGTGCATTTGACAAAGAGAGGGCGCGTTTGACAGTCTTCTCCAATTTCCACTGTTTCTCTCCATATTGATTTTCACCTATGGGAAATTGATGTTTTACTGATGTAATTGATAAGTATGATGTAATTATTATGTTTTTTACTATTATCTAGGGTAAATACATTAGTTAAATGGCCTACATGACTTGTAATGAATCAATTTTCTTAAGTTAGGGATGAGTCACTTTGACCGCCCTATATTCTAGCTACCAGTTCAGCCTTTCTTGCAATTGCTCCTCCTCCCATGGATTCAACCCCTAAGGCTAGGATGAGTTGGTTTGAGGCCTATATTATGTATTTTCGTAGTCATTTTATAGGTTGGACTCTCTTGGATGTTGTAATAGCTTTCAAACTTTAGCATGGAATATATTGGATGAAGTTGCAGCTACTTTGGTGGGATTCCTGTGGCATGGTATTTCGATCTTGTTTCTTCTTCAGTATCATATGTGTGAATGTTGTGTTCCTTTCATGATCCATTTCACTCTAATTATGTTTGATTTTAAGGTGTAGTAAGCAGAATTTATCCTTGTATGCTCTAGTTTGGGAAAATCATCATAGAATGTTTCATTTCTTCAGTTTAAAAGGAATTCATGACCCTCATTCTCTTTTTAGCATCTCACTAGTCTAAACCATCTCATCACTATACTACTGAGTTTAAATTACCTTGCCTACCTTGCCCCATCAGATGTATGCAATTTTGATTCACTTTACCCTGACCTAGTTCATTCTTCTTTCCCAATTCACTCATCCTTGTGACTACCTAACCAAATCAAATCAAACAACCCTCTGCACTTTCCATCTAGCCTAAAACCCTAATCTATCCATCCCTCTTGGTTGTGATCCTTTGGAGAGAGCCCTCTCTAGCTTGGTAGGGCTAGCTACCAAGTCAAAAGATTGGTTTGTGGTTACCTCAGCTGGACTCTTCCTCAGCCTTGGAGATCCGGAGGAGTGATAACACCACCTTACTACCCATTTGATCTATTTCCTACAAGGAATTTTATGTCAGCTAAATCAAATCACAATAAACCAACATACCTTAGCATAATTTGAGGAGAATACCTTGTCTGCAAGATCATCAAATCAGTGTGATACATGTATAACATAATCATAACAGCATATAGACATATATCAAATAAGTGTATTAATGCATACACACCATTCTAGCTAGGATCTAGTCATCAATGCAAGGCCGTATCAACAATGCATGGTGTGACCTCATGCATGAAAACAACCATTAATCCATTTCACACATTTCCACATGCAACTATCAACCTGCATAAGAAATGCCTAATCAACTACGCATACATATGAACACATATAGTTGAGCATAAGTGATCAATTCTTGTAATCAACCTACAAGACTAATACATGTAATCAAAACGTTCAAGAATGCACCTAACATACAAGGATGTAGTCAAGTGACATGTAATCAACATGTAAGTGATGTATAACCATATGCAACCAGTCATATACTTCCGACAATGCATCCCACAAAATCAAATCAATCTCATAATGACAACTTTACTACAATCATGATCAACATGATGCAATGCAACAAGCACATGGAATGCAATTGTAAGAGACATGCATGAAACTAATATGCATGCATGACCAAGCACCTTCACCCAAGGAGAGTGCAATGACACTCTAATAACACTATGTAATTCCCCCTACTCCCAGGTCCACCCATGTAGCCAACCAGTCGGGCAAACATGTGATGGGAGAGGTTACTATAAGGGATTCAATCTCCTTGGTCACCTTAAGGAAATGGAATCGACAAAACTCATCAAACAAACCCATCCACATCAGCAATTACACATCTAGGAGATTTGTTAGCGACTCAGACATCATGTCCCTGTGTCCCATTTATGTTTTAAGCCTTTTAACCCAAATTCACTCTCATGTTATAGGTAATACAATGCCCAACAGCTCAAATTCGCTCTCATAGACCTATGTGCCAAATATTGTGGACTTTTCTCAGCAGACCTATGCTAGTGACCCCAATGTTTGAGCCACTTTTCTAGCCCAGAATCCCGGCCTCTGCCCAGAACTTGCTACAACCTTTAGAATCCATCAAAGACATCATAACAATGATAATAAATCAAAAACCAACCTCAGGCCTAGGCCTGAGCATCCCCAACCAGGACTAACAATTTGACAAACACTTGGCATGAATGCAACCTACAGGTCTAAGATACAAGACAGGTCATAAATGACCGAAAGAACTTATTAAACATAACCATAGGGATCACCACCTTCTCCATTGAACTATTAAACCATCAATTAGGTCTTGCATCCATCCATTTAACAATTACAACTAAATACATGAAATATCCATGATATGAACCAATCATATAACCATGCTTATAACCAACGTTAAACCATATAAATATCAGAGATATGACAGACATTAAATCCACATATAAAAAAGTACAAAAGTAAGAGAACTTACCTTTTATTAATCATAGGAAAATCCGACCACGTTCGGGACTTCCACGTACCACCCAACCATAGACATGGCTAAACCAAATCTCTCTTTCAGCCAATTACCCCGTGCCATATTCCAAGCATGAATGTGGGATCTCATAGAACAACCAATCCAAGAACAAATAATGGAATCCAAAGCTTAAACCACCTCCACCCTCACCAAATCATGATCACAACAAAACTAGTGCTTCGATCACAACTGAAAACTTGGAATTTCATCCGAAATCCATCACTATCCTTGAGGAATTTTTTGTCTCCTTGCCTCTCATGCTTTACCACAATCCAATCCCAGATCACTAGGCCTTAAAATGATACTAGACTCTCAGGCTTTGCCACAATCTAAACCCATAACACTAGGCCCTATATCGAGACTTCTCCCTCGGGCTTTACCGTGTATCCATACAAAACCGGTTAAGGGATTCCTAGGCCTTTGGGAATTAACCTTGAGACCACCTCCGCAATGGATTATTAAATCCATCTGGCAAACCAAAGCTCAAAATGGAAATAAACATAACAACACCATGGAATCCGGAGAAAGGCAAGGTTAGGCTCAAAACCACTATCATAACACAGAAAAACCATGCCACCGATAACAGGAGAACTGTACAGGAAAAGCCACGCATGTTCAAACCAAGTAGGAAATCAAACATGCAAAAGGTTACCTGTGAGTATTCCTGTTGAAGTTGCTTGATCCTATCCTTCTTCCTTGATCCTTGCTTTCCTTCCTTCCCCTTTGCTTTCTTTTCCTTCCCTAATCCAAAGCTAGAGTGCTCCAAGAAAACTCTAAGTGAACAAGAGTGTGAGAGAGAGAGAATAATGAGAGAGCTCCAAACTTGAACTAACAAAAGGTTAGCAAAAAGCTTTCCTACTAATCCTCATAAGCCTTTTTATTAATGAGACCTCTATTTTCTTCATTTTCCATTATTTTCCTTCAATTTCCTCCTCATATGAAACTTGTGACATTTTACCTTCCTTTTCTCCTATTTTCCTTTATTTTCAATAATAAATGTGTCGAAACTATATTTTTTCCTTTTAATGCCTTTTCCTTAGCCTTTTCCAATTTTCCTTAGCCAAAACACATATCTACTGATGCCCACTAGGATATATTTTCCCAAAATTCAGCTTGGAATAAGTATCCCTTAACCATGGTCTTATTTTGCCTAAATTTTATTACATGAACTTTTCACCAGGGCTGTTACAGACAACCTTAGGCCATCTTCCCTCTTCCATTTACTCATTTTTTTTAAATACCTTCTGACTCACACCATAAAAATTACTTCACAAGGAGAATCCCCTATTTCACTTAACAAGATAGCGTAAGGAACTACACTTTTAATTTTGAATTTGTTTGTAATCAAACGCTACTAAATTTTCTCAATTTGTTTCCACTGCATGTCAGATGTATTGTCGGCCCACAATTCACAACAATAGAAAATCATTTTAATCACTAGTATCCCAAAAATAGTTTGAGTGGTTTTCTAGTCCCATAAATCTGCCTCTCTACACCTATTTTTAAAAGCATAAAATGCTTTCCAACTCCCACAAAGTTCTTTTCTTCCTACAACCATCACATCTTAGATTTTTGTTGAAGCCAATTCTGAGGTATTTGTAATATGAAAATTCTTTCATAATGTTTCCTTCAAAGTAGAACTTATGTTGTTTATGTTTTATTTTTTTAGATAAAACCACTACTTTTTTTTTTGCTAATATTGACTTGTATCCCCACCCTTCTACAAAAATGCTCAAGGGATAGTAAGTGCTCTTGCCAACCAATAGCAGATTTAGCAATCAGAATAAGGTCATTTGCATACAAAATGAGTCTTTTAACAAACTTTCCCAAATGGATACCACCACCCCCTTGCGATTTAACAACTCCTCAAGCTTGTCGATATGTAAATAAAAAAGGGTAGGAGACAATGGGCACCCTTCTTGACCTTGATATTGCTTCTAAAACTTTAAGAAATGCCTATTGAAGTTCTAATCTTGACTTTCACCTCTTCATACAGCCTATGCACAATGGCTCTCAAATGTTTATGAACTCCAAGTTCCTCCATTTTGTGCCACAACTTATCCCTAGAAACTGTGTCAAACACTTTTCTGAAATCAACAAAGCAACAAAAGGCTTCTTCCTTTTTATCCTAAACTTTTTCAATGATGTGCCTTAAATTTATACAATAATCAACTGTCAAATGTTTAGGTCTAAAACCTAATTTCCCTTTAACACACTTATCTCTTTCTTCTTCCCACTTGTTTATTTTATTTTCTAGCATGCTTCCAAATAACTTTGCAAACAATGGGTTTATCATTAGGGTCCTATAATTGGAGGGATTATTGACTTCACCACTCTTGAAAAGAGGTATTTCCAGACTAGTTGTCCAATTTGTGGGGAACCCCTATTGTATGATGTTGTTGAAAATTTTTGTAATGTGAGGTGCAAGAATATTTAAGCCCCACTTTAGATACGTTTCTTGGAGTTCAGCCAAGTCTTTTGCTTTTCCAACACCCAACTTCTTGATACTCATCTCTACCTCTTGCACCATGAAGAGTTCAGTTTCAGTGTTGACCAAGGGGGGAGGGTCAACCTTGGGATCCTGCTCATAGAGTTTTCTTGCATATTCAAACCATTTAGAAGATGTAATACTATTTTTAGTTTGCATCTTTCTCAGTTGGATCTCCTTCCAAAATAATTTCGGGTTATTTTTCCCAAGGAAGATTAGTTCTTCCCTCCATGAAACCATGAAATTGGCCTTTTTCTTTCTTAATACCTACTTGTAAGATTTTAGATTTATGTTATCCTTGTTTGAATCTTTCCACATTCTCCTTGACTTTTTTCATTCCTTGTCAAACCAAGCAATAAATGGAAAGCAATTTGTTTCAGTTTTCTTAATTTTTTTCTCTTTTGCACTCTGCAAGTGCGCTTTGAATTAAATGTGTTAATTCATGACTATGAAAGCCGTGAATAGGGATTTTCTCCTTCTCTAAGAGCCTCTCTAGCGTAATTTTGAAGGTATTACAATTTTCTAGAGTCAAAAGAATTCTTCCCTTTGGGAGATTTTGTTGAACACACTGAGTTTTTGACTCTAATTGATTCTTTGCAATCCAAGAGAAACTTAAATAAATTGGCTTGTGATTTTATTTTAAGTCCCAAAGCTGATCTCCAATTGAAACTTCCTCCATTTTCTCACACAAACCATGCAATAAAATTACATAATATACTACACTTTCTCCATTATAAGTATTTCAAGTGAAATTACCGAACTTTTTCCACCTAGTCAGACCATTACAAATGACTAAATCGAAGGCCCCACATAGAGTAAGAAATTGTTGACCAAAGAGATTGCATCCCTTGTCCTCTGCATTTTTCCCCACTAATGATTACTCTCTTCTGTAAGCCAAATAGGGTCGCAGTCTTCTTTACAACAAAGAATTCTATCTTGCTCACTTGTAGTCCAAACATTGAAATCACCCACTATAAGGACTTCACCTAGCCGAGAATATGTTGCAATATCTTATTTTAACGCTACAAAGATATCTTTGTGGTAAAGCCCTCTACTTTTGTATATTTTTTAAACTTGCCGCGCAAAATAGCATGTTGCACTACTAATGTGACTTCCATTTTCTAATATTTTAAACCAAATGAATTGTTTATTTGAGTCTTCTTTTTCTAACTGAATGAGATGGACTTCTTTTTCCTTCACTAATACCATGATACCCCTATGTCACGCCCCCAATCTTTTTTTTTTCTTAATTGGGCGGGTGCGGCACCACCGTGTACTCTATTTGTTCAATAGAGATACATATGGACTACGCCTTCACACAACACTCAATTCTGCCTCACTGAATTAGTGTAATTATAAACTTCATAAACCAAAACATAAACCAGAATTTTCACAACCGAACCATAAACATATAAGTCTACAATTATACTTTATGTTCAATTATTAACTTCTTAACCGATATAATTAACACACTGTGCAATAAAAAGACCTTAACACATAATTATACGGGAGGGGCAACTCCCAGCCAAGTGCGCCCTCAATACTTTTATTAACTTGATAATTCTTACAACTTCGTGCGCCCTCGGCCTACACGGTACAATTGTTTACAACCGGCTTAGAACAGCCTCACCATATAACTCGACCTTTCGACTAAGACCGGCATATGTTCGTTGTTTTATAACCACGCTGTCTATCAACCGTCCACCCTTGCGCTCGCACTTCTTTGTGATTCGACCCCACTTCGCTGTCTTACCCAAAACAGGTTTGCGTCCTCACATTTGTGCTGCGCACAACTAGAACTGCGCCCTTTGTCTTGAGAGACTAAGTCGTTGATCGCTTGATGATTGAAATGAACCTCAGCCTCTCCAATATATAGCTTGCCTCCATCATTTTGGGTAGGGGTGTCAGTGGTAAAGCCGACCCCCAAAACATAACACTTCGCCCATTCTCAACCGAGCCGACGTGTTTTAATCTTTTACGTTTCCCCTTTCGGCGGGTCCGCCCTTGTAACACAAGGCTGCCCACGCCAAGGGTATAACTCTTCCGGCCTGTGCTTTATCCGTGCGCAACCATGTGTGTCATCCGTCGAGTTGTGCTGCCGCTCGTCCACTGTCCGCTGCTTCACGCCCGCTCGCTGCCACACTTGGTCCGTTCAGGGCACTTGCCAACATCGCCCAACTCTTGCACGACATTCGTTCGGCGCGGGTGGGCGCACCTTTTGTGCAGCCCACCGCCCGCTTTGTTTCGTTCCATCCGTGTACCTCTACACGTTGGTTCGTTTGTGAGTGTGGGAGGCATGCCTGCTTATCCGCCTCTGTTTTAAGTCGTTCGCCCGCAGTTATGTCGTCGAGTGGGCGGTCAAGTTATGACTTTCTGCCCTGCCCGTTCCGACCTCTCACCCGCAGCTACCTTTCGGCCTTGTCATGCTGGTCACCCGAACTCTGCGTTTGCTCCTGCCGCATCTGCTATGTCTATCGTGCCAACTTTCGTTCAGGGCGTCCGCCCCTCGGGCGCGGGTCGCCCGACCGATGAGCGCGGAGCCCCTTTGTTATGTGTAGTCTGCCCGATGCCTCGCCCGGTCGTGTCGTTTGTCGGGTGAAGGTGTGTTCCGCCCGTCGTGTGGGTCGCCCGCCCGTCGTGCGGAGCGCCCGATTCCTCAGGGCGTGATATCCTCCCCCACCCTAAATCGTTGTCGTCTCGACAACATCCCAGCAGCTCCTACCGAAATCGTCAGTGTCCTCATCGATCCCCCACATCAAGTCACTCTTCCAAGTCATGATCTAAAGCATGTATTTGGGAGCATGCATCCCATACTACATCAAGGTCGGAAGTATGCATCAACCTTGGCTCCTCAATGCATCAAATCTCCAAGTCCACCGTGTATGAAGCCCCTGAACATCTCATGTCACTACGAGCTCCATCTCCAACCGGATGTCCATGCCCAAGTAGTCCCGTCCAACCATCGGCCATCCTCATCCAAGCTGCTATTTTGGTTCAGTAAACTCGGTTACCAACCCTATTAGTAACCAAGATGTAGACTCCCCAACGATCCTGCCTCTATTGGGTCATTCGTATATAACCATCTGCCTCACACCTTGGTTATTTTCTTTGTGCTTATTTTATGATCCCCCTGCCTAGGTCCATGGAACCCCATTTTTCCACTGCACGTTGGGACCATCATATCTGCTCAATCAACTTGAGGGCTCACTGTCTTGAGCAGCCAACAATGAGCCCGTCCTCCACATCATCTAAGGAGACTGCAAGGAGGATGAGCCAGGCGGCTCTCTCTCACTAATCAATTTGATCCATCTATCTGGATCCTCGACCTCCATTCGTCGTAGATATGCCTCCCGACCTTCCTTTTGGATGTTCGGCCTTACATATACATTTCCCTCTTCATCATCGTCCTCCACCAACTCTAGCCTTCTTGTCAAATCCAAGATTCTATCTGAGAGTGACTGAATGACCAACTCCTGTTCTGCAAGCTTCGCCTCCATGGTAGATAACCGCTTATCTTTTTTTTCCTTGTCCTCCACCTGCATCCCTCCTAGCTTATGATCTGTCTTAGTCACACCCATGGTAGGAACACCTATGGGTATGTCCTCTCTCCCATCATAAATGAAGAGCTTTCTCAGATGTGGCACCACCATGGCTTCGAATTGCTTCATGAACTCCATCCCTAACACTGCTTCATAGTCATCAATTCGTACTATGGTGAAATCTACCTTCCCGGACCATTCACCAAGCACCGTGTCCACCTTTTCGGCTATGCCAAGGATCATTGTTGGAGGAGAGTTAACGGTCTTCATATGTGCTTCCACCGGCACAAATTTTAAACCGAGTCTCCTCACGGTGTCTTCGCTCATGAAATTGTGTGAAGCCCCACTGTCAATCATCGTGAGTACTTCGGTCCCTCCAATCTTCATGTGTACATATTCCAATTTTTTCCTCTCCGGATTCCTCCTAGAGGTTACCTCCGTTGTCGCCGAGGCTTCAAGGATCTGCATCATTCCCACGGAAGCATTGTCCTCCTCTTCCTTTTGAGCAGCAACGGCTATTTTTGGTCTAGAAGGGCAACTCTTGGCCACGTGTGGCCCTGCACATATCCATCATGCCAAAGGTTTCTTCTCCTTTGGAGCACTATCTGCCTTTGGGGTGCCCTCCTTCTTCTTCTCTTTTGGTTTATCAAACTTCTTTTTCTCATTAGAAGTCTCATCATACTGATCTACAAGCCTGTCGACCGCAGCGAAGGCCTCTTCAAGCATTCGGATTTTCTGTCTCTTCACCTCATTACGGGCCCAAGGTTTCAACCCAATAATGAAATTGAAAACCTTGTCTTTCTCGGCCATGTCGGGAAGCTCCAACACCACGATCGAATATTCTTGCTGATAGGTTTGCAAGCTCCCTGTTTGTTTGATGAACTTAATCTTGGTCCTTGCCTCCCACGTTTCATCTTGAGGACTGAAGTGTGACTGCAAGGCTTTCTTCATGTCATCCCAGGAGGTGATGTCATCAGCGCTACCACTGGTAATCTGATCGGCCCTCCTTCTCCACCACATCTTAGCATCACTAGTTAGGAACTGGGCAGCCACCTTGACTTGCGCTTCTCCTTTAGATAGGTTCAACCGTTCTAGGTACTGCTCTATGTCCCACAAGAAATTGCCAAGAACTTTTGCGCTCCTTGTCCCGTCATAAGATTCTGGTTCTTTGACCTTTGCATGGGGCACTCCTCCACCTGGGTTGTGCCTTACTGCCCTTTTCAATACCGCAATCTCATCTTGGGCCTCTTCAAGAGCCTTGTTTGCTTTTTCAAGGCTTGCCTTCAAGTTCACGAGCTCTGCTAGCCCTTGATCCCTTGATTCCTCGACCTCTTTTACCTTCCCTTCAAGCTGCGTACACAAGTAATCAGTGTACTCAAACTGCGTTTTGAGCTCATCATGCTGCATTTGAAGCTCCTCAAGTTCCTCTTTGACCTTTGAGATGGTCTCCCGTTCCTTGTTCAGTGAACCCACCTCTTGGTTCCAAGAGTTTTCCAAAGCATCCATCCTCCCGAGTACCTTGTCGATGAATTCAACGGTCGTGTCCCTTGTTGCATCCTTCATCGCATGATTAGCTCCGGCTTGAGAATTGGCTGCCATCTCTTTGTTCTTCTATGACGTGGTGCCGACCATCCACTGTCTCCCTTAGATCACCTGCAAATTTCTGCCTGAACCACTTGTTCAATCAGCCCACCCTGGGCTCTGATACCAACTGTCACGCCCCCAATCTTTTTTTTTCCTAATTGGGTGGGTGCGACACCACCGTGTACTCTATTTGTTCAATAGAGATACATATGGACTACACCTTCACACAACACTCAATTCTGCCTCACTGAATTAGTGTAATTATAAACTTCATAAACCGAAACATAAACCATAATTTTCACAACCGAACCATAAACATATAATTCTACAATTATACTTTATGTTCAATTATTAACTTCTTAACCGATATAATTAACACACTGTGCAATAAAAAGACCTTAACACAGAATTATACGGGAGGGGCAACTCCCAGCCAAGTGCGCCCTCAATACTTTTATTAACTTGATAATTCTTACAACTTCGTGCGCCCTCGGCCTGCACGGTACAATTGTTTACAACCGGCTTAGAACAGCCTCACCATATAACTTGACCTTTCGACTAAGTGCGCACCAACGCTACGCCTTATGTGCCAAGACCGGCATACATTCGTTGTTTTATAACCACGCTTTCTATCAATCGTCCACCCTTGTGCTCACACTTCTTTGTGATTCGACCCCACTTCGCTGTCTTACCCAAAACAGGTTTGTGTCCTCACATTTGTGCTGCGCACAACTAGAACTGCGCCCTTTGTCTTGAGAGACTAAGTCGCTGATCGCTTGATGATTGAAATGAACCTCAGCCTCACCAATATATAGCTTGCCTACGTCATTTTGGGTAGGGGTGTTGGTGGTAAAGCTAACCCCCAAAACATAACACTTCGCCCATTCTCAACCGAGCTGACGTGTTTTAATCTTTTACGTTTCCCCTTTCGGCGGGTCGGCCCTTGTAACACAAGGCCGCCCACGCCAAGGGTATAACTCTTCCGACCTGTGCTTTATCCGCGCGCAACCATGTGTGTCATCGTCGAGTTGTGCTGCCGCTCGTCCACTGTCCGCTCGTCCACTGTCCGCTGCTTCACGCCGCTGTTGTCACGCCCAATTAGGAAAAAAAAAAGATTGGGGGTGTGACATAGGGGTCCAAGTGGTTTTTGGGCGAGGCAAACTTCCAAATTGGGATCGCCTACAAAGTGATTTCACTCAGGAGGATCATAGGCTCAACATAGTTATTGGCACCAATGGCAGCAACAAGGCATTGAAGGTGAAAGAGGAGAAACAGAATGTGGCCCTAGAAATAAATGGAAAAGCGAAGAAGGGTCTCAGCAAGGGACAAGGCTCAAAATGAGAGAAGAAGAAGAAGAAGAAGGACTTGTCAAAGGTCAAATGTTTTGGTTGTTGTCAACATGGTCACTATATTAGTCAATGTCCTAACGAGAAGAATGGCAAGAAGGGAAAGTAGATAGCAGCTTCAGTGAACATTGAGGATTTGTCTTCTAGGATAGAAGATGAATTCACTCTCTTAACTTACCTCTAGCTCCACGTCTGCAAGTATATAGGATATAGACAATGGAGCGTCAACACATATGATGGGGGTTAGAGACCACTTCTCAAGTTACAAGGAGGAGGATATGGACTTCTAGATACATATGGGAAATAAGATAATGTGTACCCTAGTTGGGAGAGGCACCATACACATTTAAAAGGAATCAGGAAAGAACACTAGTGTTACATATGTGTTGCATGTGTTAGGTTTGGCATGAACCTAATTTCAGTATCTACACTACAAGATAAGGGGTATGATGTTTACCTCATGAGGTAGAAGGTGTTCATCAAATGTCGGAGCTAGAAGAAGTTCAAACGGGTTGGGTTTTGAAGAAATAATCTATATAACTTACAGTTCAATTGTCCAAAGGCACTAGTTAGCAGTAGTAGTAGCAGTGGTAGAGACGTGGGAGAGGTGTGACATAGGAAGATGGGACACTTACACCATGGATCACTTAGGTTGCTCAAAGAGACTGTAACAGGGGTTCCATAATTGAGCACGAAACATGATGACATGTGTAGAAGGTGCATACTTGGGATCCAGTTGATCCGAATCGGATCCACAAAAGACTGTCAAGAACCTTGACTGTATCGAGACAAAAAAAATCTTTCAAGAATTCCAAACAACATCAAAAACACCCTGAACCAGTGGCCATGGCAATTTGCGCGGAACGACAAGGACCTCAGTCAAAGCACGCTAACCGAGGCCCATGGAGACTGCGCGAGAGGTCAAAACAGCCCCTGGGAGCCCCGGATCGGGAAAAGGAGGCGATTTTGATGTGCTAGGCAAACAGGGCTGAAATGGGGGAGCCTTAAGCACTTGGTCACATTGGGAGCTCGAGAACCGCGGGCGGAGAAACAAAAAGCGCTAAAGGACAAATGTGGGACCTGTGCTCTAGAAAACTGGTGGTATTGGTTGGGGTGCGCTTGAACGGTAAGAGGTTTTGGAGGAGAGCGGAGCGATCCCACTCAGCAATCGACACGTGGCAATGGAGATGAGAGAAAAACCACCGTGATCGCATGCTAACAGTCGAGCAAGTCAACCGCGCTCGATGTGCGTATGACGTTGGATCTGGAGGAGCCCAGATTGGACGGCTGAGATTGTGCCCGATAGAAAGAAGCATAATCGACAGGGAATTAAGCCACGATTTAAAAGGATTTGGAATCCATTTGACTGCCATGGTGGAGAAAGAACGTATCCACGACATAACCAAAGAAACAAGCCAACAAAGCATGCTGGCACCAGTTAGATGGGGACACATGGCACTCCCTGAGCGTTCATGCTGACGCCGAACAGGGAACTCCAAGCACAGCTGTAAAAGGTGAATCGACGCAGGCGGGAGAGGAAACGAATAGGAATAAGATCGAATGGTTAAAGCCATGAATGGAGATAGTCGAATTCGTTGGAGGATTTGGAGAGGAGTCCAAGCGACCAGAGAGACAGTGAATAGTGAACCCTGAGAGGAGGACTGAACACAAAGAACATAAAAGCCAAGCAGAGGAGACAGAGGGCCAAGCGGACCAGAGGTAGCATCGAGCCCCAGAGAGCTTGAAGATTCAAGCCTTCCCATAGAAGAATCTGTCTGGATTGAGCATCACAGTTGGCTCTTTCCACTGTAGATCAAAGGTCACAGAGCTGGTAGGAAGAACAAGAGTCTGTGAACTCCGAGTGGCTTGAGGAATCCAAGAACCACTTGCCAAGCAAAATTTGCTGTCAGGAGAACTCATATTGAGTCCTTGTATTGTAATTTCTCTACTGTAAGACACAATAAAACAAGGCCACCACTGAAGCTGGACCAGAGACGTAGCCCTGGAGAATACGGTGAAATCCTTATTAAACATTGTTTGTGTCTTGTATTTCTCTGTTGTCTTTCCATTTAAATGTCTGTGTATTGGCAATCTGATCGATCTGTTGTTTCAATAACACAGAACACACACCAGCACATGAGTCTGTAATACCTTTTGTTTAATAAATCTTCAACTGAGGTTACTCATAGGGTGATTATCATATCAGGTGGTATCAGAGCTCTAGGCTGTAAGGTTAGACAGCCTTGTGTTGGTTTAGCTGTGAATGCTCACTAGATCAAAGCTCAAATCAGGAGAAGGAAAGTTGGTGGAAACTAATCCTAAAATTGGGAGAGTCTATTCTCGGAAGACAATGTCAGAAGAAGGTTCTATAGGGCCAGACCCCCAGTTCATAGAGAGTTTCCTAGCTATAAAGTCTATGGTAGAAGAAATGTATAGGGACTTTAGAAAGCATAAGGATGAAGATTCATCAGGCTCTAAGCAAGATAAAGAAGAAGATGAATCTCATTCCCATGACCACTCCAAAGAAAAGGGGAAATAAGAAAGCTTTCCTACACCTCCTAGTAGCCCTGTGCATAATAAGAAAGCATCCTTGATTAAGCTGGATGTTAAATTTGATTTGCCTATATATGATGGAGAGCTAAATGCTGAAAAGTTGGACAATTGGATTAGACAAATTGATGTGTATTGCAGAGTACAGAACATAGACTCAGACTAGATTAAGATTCAGCTGGCAAGCCTACGCCTAGGAGGCACTGCCTTGGTTTGGTGGGAAGGCAGAACCCAAGCTGATATGAAAAGACATGGTAAGACCATCT
>APFE030420049.1:11662-22305 GCA_000404065.3 Pinus taeda | reverse complement strand
AGTATCTACTTGTTAAAGATGGAATCGAATACTTTGTAAGAGCTCACAAGCTCAAGAATAATTATACTCTCATAAACTTGGGACAGATGAAAAGAATGATAAATTCAAGCAAACAGTTCTTACTAATGGTTGTAAAGGAAAAGACACCTGATAAGACCAATATATTTGAGGGTTGTAATGCTGATCAACAAGCTGATATAGAAAAGCTTGTTTCAGAGTATGATATCTTATTTCAAGAACCTAAAGGTCTGCCACCCAAAAAGGGAATAGTACATGATATTATTTTGCAGCAAGATGTTCCTTTGCCTAACATTGGGATGTACAGTTTGTCTGCTTTAGAGAATGCTGAAATTAAGAAGCAGGTGCAAGAGTTGCTCGAGAAAGGGTTCATCAGGCCTAGCACATCACCATGTGGGTCACCAATCATTCTGGTGAGAAAGAAATATGGCTCGTAGAGAATGTGCATTGATTACCGAGCACTGAATAAGATAACAATCAAAAATCGTTATCCCCTTCCTCACATAGATGATCTTTTAGATCAATTGAAAGAAGTTGTTTATTTCACCAAGCTGGATTTGCACAGTGGATACCATTAGGTCAGAGTTGTACAGCAAGATGCATGGAAGACTGCTTTCAAAACAAAGCAGGGATTGTATGAATGGCTGGTTATGCCTTTTTTCTTGACCAATGCCCCTGCTACTTTCATGAGATTAATGAATGATGTACTCAGACCTTTTCTTGATGACTTTGTTATTGTGTATCTAGATGACATTCTGATTTTTAGTAAAACGTGGGAAGAACATTTAAAGCATGTTAAGCGGACATTAGATGTTTTGAAAAGAGAAAAACTTTATGTTAAACTCTCCAAATGTGAATTTGGCAAAACCTCTCTAAATTATTTGGGTCATATAGTAGGGGGAGGTGAATTGAAAATAGATCCCTCTAAAGTGGCAGTCATCATGAACTGGCCTAAACCAAAGTCTGCTACAGAAGTGAGAAGCTTCTTAGGAGCATCACAGTATTGGAGGAAGTTCATTTCAAATTTTTCCTCAATTTTGGCTCCCTTACATGCTTTGAAAAGATTGAACAAGGTGTTTCAGTGGGGAGGCAAACAGCATAAAGCCTTTGACACCTTGAAAGAAAAAATTAGTACAGCACCTGTACTAGCACTGCCAGATCTACAAAGACCATTTGAGATCCAAACTGATGCCAGTGACTATGCCATGGGAGTAGTGTTGACACAGCATGGTAAACCCATATGTTATCATTCTAAGACTTTTAATCCTGCAGTAGTTAACTATCCTACCTATGATAAAAATTGTATGCATTAGTTCAAAGTGTGAAAAAGTGCAAACAATACTTAATGGGAAAGGAAATAGTAATACATACTGATCATCAGCCACTTCAATACCTACACTCCCAAACTAAGTTGCAACAATCAAGACATTACAGATGGATGGGGTTCCTACAACAGTTTCATTTAGTCATCAGATATAAAAAGGGCATACATAACAAGGTTGCAAACATGTTATCTAGACCCATTATAAATGCATCTATCCTACTTAACATAATTATGTGTTGCATGAAAGCTACATAGAACAATATGCTCAGGATATGGACTTTAAAGATGTATATGCAACTTTGTGTCAAGGCAAAAGAGTAGAAGAATTGGACTATCATGTGAAGGACGGCCTCTTATATCATTATGGGAAACTCTTCATTCCACAAACTGAGAGAGTAAAGATCATTAGGGAAGCACACACTTCTCTAATATCAGGTCACTTTGGGGTAAGTAAAATAGTTGCACAGCTGCAAGGTTCTGCTATTGGCCGAAATTGAATGAGACAGTTTCTAGATATGTAAAGGGGTGTGCTATGTGTGCTAAAAGCAAGCCCAGCAATAGAAAACTAGGCTTGTACACTCCCTTGCCAGTTGCTTCTCACCCTTGGGAAAGCATTTCCATGGATTTCGTCGGAGGACTGCCTAAATCTAGAAAGGGTCATGATTATCTATATGTTGTTATGGATAGGTTCAGCAAAATGTGTATTTTGATACCCTATAGTAAACAGATTACAGCTGAACAAACTGCAAAATTATTCTTTGAACATGTATGGATTCATTTTGGATTACCCACTTCTATTGTATCTAATCGAGACACCCAATTTGTGGGGAAGTTTTGGTAAAGTCTGTGGGAACTAATGGACACCAAATTAAAGAAAATCACAGCTTTTCATCCACAAACAGATGGCCAGACAGAAGTAATTAACAGGACAGTGATCCAGTTACTGAGAGGATATTGCAGCAAACATCCTAAGCTTTTGGATGAGCACTTGTGCTATGTGCAGCATGCTTACAATAGAGCCAAACAATCTTCTACACAGAGATCTCCTTTTGAGACCTGTTTTGGTTTCATACGAATGTCTCCTTTGGATTTTGTCTTTGGTAAAGATACCATGGTTGATAGACACAGTGATGTGGACAAGGCAACTAGGTTCATTGAACAGATCCAGGAGATCCACCAGGAAGTACAGGAACAGTTGGAAAAGAGCTAGGCCAAGTACAAGGCTAGGCATGATAAGCATCGGATGGAGCATAGTTTTCAAGTTGGAGACCAATTCTGGCTGTATATCAGTAAGGAAAGAATGCAAGGTGAAGGCAAAAAGCTAAAACCTATCAGGTATGGACCCTTCAGGATACTTGAGAAAATTGGTGAGAATTCTTTTCGCCTTGATCTACCAGCTTACATGCACATCTACTCAGTCATGAACGCATATTGCTTGAGGTTGTTTGAACCTTCAATGATTGAGGATCCTTAAGAGCAGAGTCAATTACCTTCTGTTGATGACCTACTACCTGAATACCTTAATGAGTTACAGGAAGACACAGTGTTGGACAGAAAGGTAAGGACGACGCGCAGTGGACAAGTGGAATACCTCAGGATTGGACTTAAGGGTTCGAAACCGAGCAGTGCAAAGTGGATTGAGATTGGACAAGTAAGACAGCAGTTTCCTCACTTAATCGATGCTTGAAGAAAACCAAATTTTGGTGGTCCAAAAGCTTTTTTAGTAGGTAGGCTTTGATCCGAATCGGATCTACAAAAGACTGTCAAGAACCTTGACTGTATTGGGACGAAACAAATCTTTAAAGAATCCAAAACAGCATCAAAAACACCCTGAACTAGTGGCCATGGCAATCGACGTGGAACGACAAGGAACTCGGTCAAAGCACGCTAACCGAGGCCCATGAAGACAGCGCAGGAGGTCAAAACAGTCCCTGGGAGCCCCGGATCGGGAAAAGGAGGCGATTTTGATGCGCTAGGAAAACAGGGCCGAAATGGGGGAGCCTTAAGCACTTGGTCACATTGGGAGCCGAAGAATTGCGGGCGGAGAAACAAAAGTCGCTAAAGGACAAAGGCAGGACCCGCGCTTTGGAAAACCAACAGTATTGATCAGGGTGCCCTTGAACGGTAAGAGGTTTTGGAGGAGAGCAGAGCGATCCCACTCAGCGATCGACACATGGCAATGGAGGTGAGAGAAAAACCGCCTTGATCACGTGCTAACGGTTGAGCAAGTCAACCGTGCTCGATGTGCGTATGACGTTGGATCCGAAGGAGCCCAGATCGGACGGCTGAGATTGCGCCCAATAGAAAGAAGCAGAATTGACAAGGAATTAAACCGTGATTTAAAAGGATTTGGAATCTGTTTGACCGCCACAGTGGAGAAAGAACGTATCCATGACATAACCGAAGAAATGAGCTGACAAATCATGTTGGCACCACTTAGATGGGGACACGTGGCACTACTTCAGCGTTCATGCTGACGCCAAATAAGGAACTCCAAGCACAGCTGCAGAAGGTGAATCAACGTAGGCAGGAGAGGAACCGAACAAGCATAGGATCGAATGGTTAAAGCCATGAATGGAGACAGTTGAATTCATTGGAGGATTTGGAGAGGAGTCCAAGTGACCAGAGAGACAGTGAACAGTGAACCTTGAGAGGAGGACTGAACATAGAGAACAAAAAAGCCAAGAAGAGGAGACAAAGAGCCGAGTGGACCATAGGCAGCGTCGAGCCCCAGAGAAGTTGAAGATTCAAGCCTTCCCATAGAGGAATCTGTCTGGATTGAGCATCACAGTTGGCTCTTTCCACTGTAGACCAAAGGTCACAGAGCTGGTAGGAAGAACAAGAGTATGTGAACTCCGAGTGGCTTGGGGAATCCAAGAACCACCCTGCCAAGAAAAATCTATTATCAGTTGAACTCATATTGAGTCCGTGTATTGTAATTTCTCTACTTTAAGACACAATAAAACAAGGCCACCACTGAAGCTGGACTAGAGACGTATCCCTGGAGAATAGGGTGAACTCCTTATTAAAAATTATTTGTGTCTTAGTGTTGCTTACTGTATTTCTCTGTTGTCTTTCCATTTAAATTTCTATGTATTGGCAATCTGATCGATCCGTTGTTTCAATAACGCAGAACACACACCAGCACATGAGTTTGTAATACCTTTTGTTTAATAAATCTTCAACTCAGGTTACTCATAGGGTGATTATTAGATCACCAGTGGTGTGTTTCAGTTAGTACACTCACACATTTATGACTTGGTGTCCACTAGATCTCTTCAAGGTTACAAGTTCTTTGTGACCTTCATAAATGACTTCTCCAAGAAAAATTGGATCTGTTATATGAAGACAAAGAATTAGGTCTTTAGTCACTTCCAAGAGTTCATGGCTCTTGTGGAAAACATGACAGCCAAAAGGATCAAGGTGCTTCATATGGATAATGGAGGAAAGCATACAAACAAAGACTTCACATATTTTTTTGCGAAGGAGAGCATTAGGAGAGATTAGACAACTCTATACAATCCACAGTATAATGGAGTAGTGGAGCGGAAGAAAAGGACCATTCTTGGGGTAGAAAAGGTAATGTTGTATGACTAGGATATGCCCAAGTTCCTATGGGCAAAGACATGTAGCACGATACTGTACATACAGAATAGGGTTCCTCATATAGCATTAGGGAAGATAACACCAAAGGATGTCTTCACTGGGAAGAAACCAAAGGTCAAGCACTTCAAGATCCTTGATAGAATAGCATATTGTCATGTGTCAGATGATAAATGCACCAAATTAGATCAGTCTGCAAAGAAGTGATATTTCGTTGGTTATAGTGAAATATCCAAGGCAATAAGATCCATATTCTTGATAGAATGAGGATCATCGTGAGATAGTGCATGAAGTTCCAGGAGGAGAAATTCTTAAGGAGATCTCGCAAGTTACTAGCAGACGTTCAATGTGGGCTAGCAGAAGCTCCAAAGGTTAAAAAACAATCGCATAGATAGTTGCATGGACAACAGAGTACTAGTACATTTACCAACATGAGCACTAGCTTAGGCGAAGGAGGTCATGCAATTTTACAGCAGATGAAGTAGCAGGCACAAGATGAGGAGCATGAAGCTCCAACCACCACTAGCAGAAGAAAAAGTAGAGAGGTGCTTCAAATGTGGAGAGATGTGCAGGAGTTCATGGGAGCTCTTAGATTGAGCATCAAAGAGAAAAAACAGCTAAACAAGTGCAACGTGTCGGTGACAAAGGTCGTCGACAGGGAGCCTTCCAGTTATCAGGAGGTTTCATAGAATTAGGTGTGGCAAGATGCCATGGTGGAGGAGTATAACTTTTTCATGATCAACGGTGTATGGGAGGCCATGCCTAGACCAATGTACAGGGAAGTGGTAAGCTCTAGATGGATGTATAAGATCAAGGATGTTGCAAATTTCAGCATGGAGGAGTATAAGAAAACATTCATGGCCAAGGGGTATGCATGGAAGGAAAGCATGGATTATGAGGGGACCTTCGCTCTAGTGACCAAATATAGCTCTATCCGGGCAATGATATCTCTAGAAGCGCATATGGGATGGCTAATTCACCTGACATGGTGATATGGGATATGTAAGACATAGGGATACAAGAGTCTGACACGTGACATGGAGACCCCTGGAACAGGACACGTTATATATAATGTGTCCTGTTCCAGGGGTCTCCATGTAACGTGTCAGACTCTTGTATCCCTATGTCTTATATATATATATAATATATATTATATATAATATATAATATATATATATATAGTATATATATATATATAAGCCCCAAGGGTTAGCTCAGTTGGTAAGAAATCAGTGCCTCGCCATTCGGGTGGTCACAGGATCCATTATGCCCGAAGCCCTTGGGGTTAGGCCTTACTAGTGGGCTATAGGGCTAGATTCCCTTCGGGGTCGATCAGTAGCGACCACCCCTTGACCAAGGTGTCCGTGAACCAAAGCAATATATATATATATATATTAAAAAAAATTAATAGATGCACCATATTATGATATTACATGTATTCTCAAGTATACAAGTAACAAATTCAATCATAGATTCATACATGCACATTGTAAGTTTGTAACATTATGCATACAATCATGATTCATTAATGATACAAGCTTACAATCGGAAACTAAGCATAAAAAAATAAATTAACCATAAACTACAACTTTCACATTAATTCGTCAAAATCAAAATGTATTACATAGGTACTTGGTCCTAAGAAATCCTGATTAGGAATGCCAATGGAAAATAGCAAATACAAAACAAAGTAGACACTAGAACACGAAACCAAAGAATCTCATAGGTAATTGGTTGTTACAGTGTTTCTTGTAGCTCAAAGTCATCAACATCAAAATCAACATCAGTACCACCACTTCTCTCTTTTGCATCCTCTTCTTTTATATCCAATTCCAACTCAACATTGTTGTCCAAACCCATGTCATCAACTGTCAAATGTTTAGGTCTAAAACCTAATTTCCCTTTAACACACTTATCTCTTTCTTCTTCCCACTTGTTTATTTTATTTTCTAGCATGCTTCCAAATAACTTTGCAAACAATGGGTTTATCATTAGGGTCCTATAATTGGAGGGATTATTGACATCACCACTCTTGAAAAGAGGTATTTCCAGACTAGTTGTCCAATTTGTGGGGAACCCCTATTGTATGATGTTGTTGAAAATTTTTGTAATGTGAGGTGCAAGAATATTTAAGCCCCACTTTAGATATGTTTCTTGGAGTTCAGCCAAATCTTTTGCTTTTCCAACACCCAACTTCTTGATACCCGTCTCTACCTCTTGCACCATGAAGAGTTCAGTTTCAGTGTTGACCAAGGGGGGAGGGTCAACCTTGGGATCCTGCTCATAGAGTTTTCTTGCATATTCAAACCATTTAGAAGATGTAATACTATTTTTAGTTTGCATCTTTCTCAGTTGGATCTCCTTCCAAAATAATTTCGGGTTATTTTTCCCAAGGAAGATTAGTTCTTCCCTCCATGAAACCATGAAATCGACCTTTTTCTTTCTTAATACCTACTTGTAAGCTTTTAGATTTATGTTATCCTTGTTTGAATCTTTCCACATTCTCCTTGCCTTTTTTCATTCCTTGTCAAACCAAGCAATAAATGGAAAGCAATTTGTTTTAGTTTTCTTAAATTTTTCTCTTTTGCACTCTGCAAGTGCGCTTTGAATTAAATGTGTTAATTCATGACTATGAAAGCCGTGAATAGGGATTTTCTCCTTCTCTAAGAGCCTCTCTAGCGTAATTTTGAAGGTATTACAATTTTCTAGAGTCAAAAGAATTCTTCCCTTTGGGAGATTTTGTTGAACACACTGAGTTTCTGACTCTAATTGATTCTTTGCAATCCAAGAGAAACTTAAATAAATTGGCTTGTGATTTTATTTTAAGTCCCAAAGCTGATCTCCAATCGAAACTTCCTCCATTTTCTCACACAAACCATGCAATAAAATTACATAATATACTACACTTTCTCCATTATAAGTATTTCAAGTGAAATTACCGGACTTTTTCCACCTAGTCAGACCATTACAAATGACTAAATCGAAGGCCCCACATAGAGTAAGAAATTGTTGACCAAAGAGATTGCATCCCTTGTCCTCTGCATTTTTCCCCACTAATGATTACTCTCTTCTGTAAGCCAAATAGGGTTGCAGTCTTCTTTACAACAAAGAATTCTATCTTGCTCACTTGTAGTCCAAACATTGAAATCACCCACTATAAGGACTTCACCTAGCCGAGAATATGTTGCAATATCTTATTTTAACGCTACAAAGATATCTTTGTGGTAAAGCCCTCTACTTTTGTATATTTTTTAAACTTGCCGCGCAAAATAGCATGTTGCACTAATAATGTGACTTCCATTTTCTAATATTTTAAACCAAATGAATTGTTTATTTGAGTCTTCTTTTTCTAACTGAATGAGATGGCCTTCTTTTTCCTTCACTAATACCATGATACCCCTATGTCCTTTTCCATTCCCTTCTGCCTTATTCCACATGGCCATATTCCTGTATCCTTCAAACAAGGGTGTATTTCACCCTTCATGCTCATGTGTTTCTATGAGGAAAACTATGTCTCTATATTCTGCAATAGACCCTAACCTGGGTCCTCATCTCGATGGGTAACCTTTGCAGTTCCAACAAACTAAACTTAGGCAAAATTGGGTATGACTTGATTTTTATTTCTTTTGACATGGAATACTCACAGCTGAGTCTTTGTCCCTGCTTTCCCATATTGACCTTGCTTTATGATTTTTTGTTGAAGAATTTGTTGCCTCTTCTTCATTACCACCTTGTTGCTCTATTTTGGAAGGAAGTCCAAATCACGCTAAGATAGCTTTACCTTTATAAATACATCCACTCTTTCCTTCATCTCTTTCTTCCCTAACCTTTGACATTTCCTCCCTCCTTTCTTCCTGTTGTCTTACAGTTAAATCCTCTTCTAGGAAAAAGAGAGAACCCCTCAAGAGATTCTTCTTGCTTAGAATGATATATTTATCACGCAAGCTAGGCATGATGACTATTATGGGCTTGGCTCTCTCACCATTAAACTTACCCACCCCCCATGCTTGGCATATTTTTCCTTTCCATAACAGCTTGTCTTTCAAGAATTTCCTTTTAAGGTCAAGAGTACATCATTTTTCCCATAGTCTTTCACCCCTTTAATAATTATGTTTGCTGCTCTATTTTGTATTTCCTTGCTTTCTCTTTGCATGTTGTCAACCAAATGTTGGTTTCTCCTTCCGTATTAGTAGAATTTCTAAACTTGATCCCAAGTTTTGGAAACTTTTGTGGAGTCTCCTTTCTTTTCTTTTCTTGCATTCTCTTCATGGTTTTCTATTCGGGCAACTACTTTCCCTTTATCCTAGGATGGTTTCAAATTCACCACCTTTGTACTTTCCACTGCATAGTTATTTATGTTTTGCACATCCACCTTCATGCGTTGCCATTTTGTCTTCCCTATCCTGAGAGCTTCTTGTAGCAATACCACTTGTTCTTTTAAAACTTTATTGATTTCTGCTAAAGCCTTGTTTTCAACTATTATTATATGAATTTTATGATCTCTTTCCTCCTATTTAGCTTCTAAAACCTCCAACCTTTTTTTTCATTTAACAATTCTTTCACATAAAGATCAGATGATCGGGTGATAGGTGTGTATGTGGACTATAGAAGGTAGAATCATCAATGACTTTTCCTCTAGTCTTGTTGTTGCCACATACTTGCAGAGGGGACTTATTTGAATGTTTATTGTGAAGGGCTTGAGTACTTTTCCTTTGAGACCATTTTTTCCTTGTCTTCTCCCATTTTAGATGGGCTAGTCTTCATTTTATAATGCCTCGATATTGTTTGGCATTGACCCAAAATGGCTTCCCAACTTTAGCGAATGAGGCAATTTTCACTTGTCCTAGATTATTTGTTTCCATAGGTTCTGAAAGTTCTTGTCATATTGTCATGTTTGAATGCATTTCTAGCTGATTCGATTCACTAGGGCTTGAAACAATGAATTTTAAAATTTTCCCCAAAAAAATTGTTGAATGCATAAGCTTGGTAGTCAACCGCTCACTGCACTAGTAATTAATGGCCCACCACACTGGTAATCAATACACCTTCTAGCTCACTGCACTGGTAATCAACCCTCACGTTATTTTTCTCACGCCTCATGTTATTCTGCTCATGCTCATGCTCACGACTCACTAAACGAAACTCAAAGTTTATTCCTCTCACGCCTCACATTATTTTGGTCATGCTCACGACTCATGACTCACTAAACGAAACTCACGATCACTACTCACGGCTCACTGAACAAAACTCACGCTCACGAATCAAGGTGGACTAGATTGATCATTGAACCAACTCAATTCTAGTAGTGAATCTACCAAGAGTTTTGTAACTCAGTCATCTCCTTTAGATTTCCTCCACAGATTCTGTACCTAGCACCTTCCAGTGGAAACCTAGGGTAAGGTTGCGACCATCGATGACAATGCCCACAATGTTAATAGTTCACAGATTTTCAACAAGTAAAAATTGAGAATTCTCCCAACTATACCTTGTGTATAATTGGAGTTGATGCATTGTAAATCTCATTGCACAATAGAAAGCTACTAAGAGGTACAACCCTGGATATGATTAAGACAACAAATTTGTGACTGCAGAAAAAGGGTAATTTGTCTTCGAAGATCTAACTAGACATATATCCATGCAAACCATCATTACTCATGCATTCAACTTAAAAGGTTTTTGTAACAACTCAAAATATATA
>APFE030420047.1:0-12317 GCA_000404065.3 Pinus taeda | reverse complement strand
GTAATTGAGAGGATTATTTGTTTTTTTTTTTTTCAAAAGATATTTGTGTTTTTTTTATAAAGAAGGTTTAGTGAAGAGGCATAGTTGCTATATTACAAGTTTGATTTTTTTGTTGAGTCATATTTTGTTAGCGATCAAATGAGAAAAACCAAGACGTTAAGAAAGTCAAAACGACAACAGGAGATGTTTGAGATCTTTTTAGATCTGGAAGTGAAGAGGCAAAAGGATGTCTTTGCATTGAAATGCATAAAAGAATCTGTCAATGACAACATTCTTCCCTTGATTTCGGAAGCCAAGACAGCCAAGTAGGCCTAGGATACCCTTGAGAGGTGTTTTGGTCTAAGGGGGAGTATTGAAGTTGAAGATGAAGGTGGATCTATAGCAACAGATCTACATCCATATGAATGGATTGTTGAAATCCACTGTGTTCAGTCACATGTGGATGATGTCTATGAAGAAGTCGTAGAAGCAAGAGAGAAGGAGAATGTAGATGCTCATGAACCCCACTGTCCAGAGCCACAAGTGGACAAAAATTTGGAGATTCCAACAACAAAGCTTGCTGATGAAAGTTTGAAGAATCCAACAACAGATCTTGATGATGAAATTTTGGTGAATTGGGCAACAAAACTTGCCGATGACAATGAAACTGCCATTGGCGCAGTCCATACTATGGTGAATCAAGCAATTAATATCGCTAAAGTAAAATTTGATGAAGATAATTTGGCTAATGATGAATGGTTGCAGGTGATGCAATAGAAACATCATATTGACATGATGTTATTTGGTGGGATAGTTGAAGACAACCTGTTTGTAGTAGCACAGGTTAGTACAGAAATAGAGGAAGAGGCAAAGAAAGAAACCTGAAAGAGAAAACAGAGACAGATGCAAAAGCAGTAGTTGAGAAATAAGTGCAATAGGAAAAATCTCTCATTGCAGAGCAGAATGAACAGAACCAATGTGGTTCTCCAAATATTTTTAATTCTAATGTTGATTTCCAGTGTGTAGGTACACGGGATGACTATGAAGAAGGGTTAAATTTTCTTGAAGCGTGGCTTGCAATACCATGTCTAGATGAAGTCTGCATAGACGCTGCAAAAATGATCCTTGAAGAGAGCTTGGATAATGAAAAAATTAATGAAATTTTCACGTATTGGAGTCCTGGAAAAATATTATTTTTTATAATCTTATGTTGCAACAGATTGATGATGAAAGGAACATTATAGAAGATAATATGTGAGTAGCCCACATACAACTCTATTTTTGAAGAAGTTTAGGATCTTCTTAGACAACCTGGAAAAATGGAAGACTTGCACCAGCAAATGAAGAAACTGAGATTTGAAAGGTACAACAAGAAGAAAAAGCTAAAACAATTTAGAGGTTATAGGATCTAGAAAAAAGAAGAAGAAAAATTGCTCCACCTCCTTTATTTGGCCATCTTAGCTACACAATCTCACAATCTTATTACCATTTATAGCAGCTTCGCTGCTATCCTTGGCATCACTGCTACTAACTTTGGCATTATCCAATTCAGCTTTTCCTTCTGAAAAAAACCTTTGGCATTATCCATAGGTACCTCGGCGATGGTGAGTACGCATGTGGATACGATAAATACAATGTTTTTCGGAGATTACATTGAGATCACTAAATCCGAGCAGTGCGATTAATGGTAGTTTAACCCTACCAGAGAAATGAAACGTATCTAAAACACATTGCATTGATTTATTTTATTATCGTGCAATGTACTTTTTATGCAAGGTATAATGTTTTTTAATTTGGTCCATTTTTTATTTTATTTTTAAAGTCTAATTTTGAAATTAAAGTTTTGAAATTTAAATATGAATATTTTAAATTTTTAAAATATTTTTTAATTTTTCTGAAATGTAAATTGCGTTTTTTTTTTATTTTTTTGGTTTCGGGACTTGTTTAAATTAATTTAGGTTTTTTTTTATACATACTTTTTAATATAATATTACGTTTTAAACTGTTATAATATTAATTTTAAATAGTTTTAATTGCATCATGATGAGAGTGTATTCCTAACATATTTGAATTAGAATATTATATTTTCCACAGGGATGTAAAATTTTTGATTTTTTACTTCAATTTTTGATCTTTTACTTTAACCTCATGAGAGAGTAAGTTTCTCTAAAGGGTGATATGTTTTATTTTGCTTGGTGGTTGTTGGTTAGCAGCAAATACCTTGTTGGTTTATTGGGATGGTTTTTGTTCTTGTGTATGTCTTCAATCTCGAATGATGGGGGTCACTAGAAGAGGTGTTCTTGTGGGTCTCCTTACTCAACCTCAACGCACAAAGTCATTGGTGTGGTTTCTTATAGTTAAAGGGCTCAACAAAATTTCGAGATTCAATGTTCATGGTTGATGATTTGGGTGTTTCCTAATCTAATTTATTGGTTCAACTTCTATTATTGTCCACGAAGTGGAGTTAAAAATGGTTGTAGCATCTTGGGCTTGGGCTTGGGCTCATAGTCAACCCTAACAACCTCTGCCCCCAAACCCTTGGCAACAACGCATTCATTATTAGGGCATACTTCTCCAGATAAACAATGACAAAGATAGATTTTACACCCACAACCCCTAGAAACCCTACGGATTGGAAAAGAGAGGACCAAATTAAAGTAAAACCCAAAGAACCTCAAAATGCTATAGAGGTATGTGATAACATCCAAGTGAAAATAATTGATGAGGGATGGTATATAAAAGACAATTGGTAGGGTTCAACAACAATCAAGATTCAACAACATTCCATTCACAATTGAAGTTGGAACATTGTAGTTCTACAACCACAAAATAAAAGTAAAATAGAAGAAGGGTTTGGTAAAACCAAAGGAATTAGATATATAGATAATTACCCAATGTTTATCAACCCACTAGACCTAAATCCATGTAGATGTGAAAGCGAGTTGATTTTTGTTGCCTTTCACTCCTAAAGTGACTATATTTCTGGTTACCATTATCATTTCAAGTGACTATATTTATCATTACCATTATCATTCCAAGTGTTGCATCGATTGCATGCCTAAGGCTCTTCGCCTTACCATTGTGTAGCGACAAATGTGTCAGCAAAGGAACATCAATCCTTGGCTTGGAAAAACGTTTCCACCCAAAAAAAGAGAGGAATCCCATAAACTATACTACAATGTTGTATCTTCTCCACTGAATGTAAGTATACCACTATCAATTTCCCAAAGGAATTGTCCCAACTACATGGGAAGTGAAGCCCAAACATAACAAAAAACCTAGAGAATAAGATGTCTTATCCCATATCGTTAGAGCATAGAGTTTCTTTTCATAAGGATAAAGAGTGGTAAATGTTGTTTTCATGTTTGTTGCATGGGGTGGGTTGTCCATGCCACCCTCATCTTAAGTGTGATGAGAGGCAGCAGGATGGCGAGCTCCCTTCCACCTCTGCATATCTTTATTTGTCTCACTGCTTCCTAGACAAGCCTTAAGCAATACTTAACCAATTTTCTGCTTTCCCAAGTCCCTATTTCCTTGTGTTGTTTCCTTGGGAATTAGACGCTATTAATTAGGGAAATTCCTCAACTGTAATTGTGCAATACATCATAGGCCTTCCTTTGATTGCATGCACCATCTATATGATTTGGATGAATATATAACTCATAGTACATTTCCATTGAGCTCCAATATGAACTCATTAACTCATAAATCACACATGCATCAGTTATTTATGGTTGAATTATCAATTAACTGGTTTAACACAGAAGTTGCACCCCACTGCTAGACCTCCTATTAGTTCTTCCAACAGTTGGAACTAGTTTAACTCACTTTAACTCACTTTAACTCAGTTAAACTGAATTAATTAATTACAACTCAAAATAAACTCACCAAATACCTAAGTGAACCCACAAGCTACCTGTAAATGGTAGCTTCTACCACTTCACTTGAAGTAGCATCTTCCTTCCTCCAATTCCCTATTAGAGGACTCTCCATGGGTTTGTTGCTCTCCACGTGGAATTTCTTCAGTATCTTGTTGGCATACTTTCCCTGAGAGACAAATAGTTCCTCATCTCCTTTCCATACTTCCAGACCAAGGAAATAATGCATGAGCCCTAGGTCTTTCATCTCGAATTCTCTTTCAAGATCCTCTTTGCAAGATTTGACCATATTATCATTAGCTATTAGAATTAAATCATCGACATATAATTCTATAATTGATAATTTACCTTCAACCACAATATGATAAATGTTAGCATATGCTTCACTTTTGGTGAAGCCCAACCTAGTGAAATAGTTGTCGATCCTAGTGTACCAAGAACAGAGTGCTTATTTGAATCCATACAGCTCTCACTTAAGAATTTAGACATGTGGCTCTTTGTCAAAGGTCTTAAAATATTTTAGCTACTCTATGTACACCTCTTCCTTAATCACTCTGTTGAGGAAGGTTGCCTTCACATCCATCTGATGTATCTTCCATCCCATCTATGTTGAAATTGGTAGAATTTGTCTGATTGAAGAGTACCTTGCAACTAGAGAAAAGGTCTCCTTGTAATCAATTACCTCCACCTAAGAGAACCTCTTGGATGCAAACTTGGCCTTATGTTTCTTCACACTCCCTTCTGTTGCTTTCTTCACTTTGTAGATCCACCTCGAACCTACCACTAGCTTGTTCTCTAGTCTTGGGACAACTTCCAAAACACTTTTAAAATTTTGGAATCATATTCCTCTACCATGGCATCAACCCATAATGGCTTCTGCAATGCTTCCTCGAATGGGGATGGTTTTGTCTCAACTAGCTCAATCATCAGCACCATGTACCCATTGTACTGATCAGGAGACTTCATATGCTTGCACTATGATGTGGGTGCTCCCACATTTTCTCTAGCATCATGCAATAATATTTCAGCTTCCATGGTGCAGTTCTTTCCATCTTTGGATGTCTCTGCATTAGTGTGTGCTTCCACTCTCTCCTCCTCTATTTGTGGCTTCTTCAAAACATCCAGAGGTTCTTCCTATAGAGCTAAAAGTTCTTCATCTGCTTGTAACAGAAGATCCCTCTCAAGGGAACATTGCACGACCTTATCTTCATCTAACTTCAAATCTCTACGAAAAATTATCATCGTGTGAGATGGCAGGTATACCTGATAGTTGTGAGGTGTATTAGTGTACCCCACAAATATTCCCAACTCAGCTATCGACTCTAGATTTTTCCTTGCATCCTTGGAAACATGATAATGAACTGATGAACTAAAGATCCTCGAGTGTGCTACATCTGGTTTCTAACCTAAAAAATATTCTTCTGGTGTACTCATCTTGAGAATATGATGACTCCTATTCTTCATATATATTTTTGTGTTGCATGATCCAGCCCACAAGTGCAACGGTAGGCCCTGATTATGCAAAATCACTTGTGCAACTCCCACAACACTTCTATTCTTCCTTTCAACAACCCCATTCTGGTGTGGTTTATAGGGTGCTATAAAATCATTTCAAATGCCTTTTGATGAACAAAATTTCTTGAACTCATTCGAAACACATTCTCCCCTATTATCGCTCATGAGAGCCTTCACTTTCCTATGTGTTTCTTTCTCAAAAAGTGCTTTAAATTCACAAAATTTTGAGAATTTCTGGTCTTTCTTTTGCATGGAGAATATACATCACTTACATGAGAATTCATATACAAATATCACATAGTATTTGTGCTTGGCTGTTGAGGCTAGCGAGAATGGTTCACACACATATGAGTGAACTCTTTCAAGGATCACTTGTGCTCAAATGTCCTTTTCATGAAAGGTGGCTTTGATGTACTGAATCCCCAATGTACATCCTTTGCATGTATCTCACTGATCTAGTGGACCCTTAGGAAGTCCTGTAGAAATATGTTGCATGATCTTCAAAGCTCCACGGTGAAAAACAACCAAGTCTTCTATGCCGTAATTCACCATGTCTCAGCTCTACACATTCTCTACTTTCGTGCTCAAAGAAACAAAATCTTCTACATTTAATTTATAGAGGTTATTCACTTGAACCCCAATCTGCTTCACTTGTCCCATGGTTATGTGACGAAGGAAAGCCTTTCCTTTTCTAAATATCACATTGTAGCCATGGTCTTTCAACATTGAAACTAAAACTAAATTCTTCTTCAGACTCGTAACATACATGCCATCTTTTAATGTGAGAGGATAAATAAAATCTCTCTAAAAATTAACTGTACTGATACCAGTTGCACTATACCTTCGATTATCTTCCATCTCGTTGTGCATCTAGAGGTCCTTTTCCTCCAAGTCACTAAAAAATTCTTTGTTTCCCGTCATATGAAATGAGGCTCCACTATCCACATAGCACACACTACCCATCACCGATGTCACCATGCATGCAATGAGGGTGAAATCCAACTCGAATTGTGAAGCTGGAGCTTCACCTTCCGCTCCTCCTCAATTCTTCTTGTACGAACACCTCGTGGAATAGTGTCCTAGCTCATGACAGTGAAAGAATTTAATCTTTTACATGTCCTTTTCTCCTTCATGACCAGAATCTCCTTTGGATTGGGATTTCTTCCCTTTCCCTTTCTTTTCCTTTCTAGCCAATGCACAGTTCTCCTTGACATCATGCTTGGATGAGGTTCTATATCTAGTGTTCCACCTTATCTCTTCTTGCACGAAGTCAGACCACAACCACTCCCAATTTAGTACCTTCTCCCTCCCATTTACCGAATCCTAGTAGTTATGCCTTGGGAAGGCCTTGAAGTGCTAGGTTTACCATATCATATTCAGCAATTGTAATGCCAACACTCCCAAGTTCATGTCAACATTGGGTGACCCTGTTAAGACATTTTGGTGTTGTGTCACCCTTCTCCATCTTGATTTTCTGAAGTTTGTCCTTCAGTTCCAACTTCCTATGGTCACTACTATTCTAAAACAAGTTTATCAAGGTTTTCGACATTGTATATGGGGTATCCTTTCCATGGAAATTCGAGGCAATATGATCTTGAACTCCTTCTATTATGATTCTCCTCATCTTTACCACAAATTTCTTCCACTCTACCAGATCTTGAGCATCGGTTGTTGGAGGCTTAGGAATATCATTGTCTATGAATTACCTCAACCTGCTATCTTCCAAAACTGCCTTCATCCCGTCCTTCCAAGAAATATAATTCAAGCTACCCTCAATGACATACTCAAGTCTTAATCCATAGAACGACATCATGATGAATATCGAGAATGATCCTACATATTCTATTTACCTTCGAAGGCAAACTTGAAATATTCTCTTGTATTATGATTCCTATTATGATTCCATGCAGAAATTCCTTGTAGATTCAAGCTGCTAATTGTAATTTACTATAACAATAGACTTGAATCTACCCTACCAATTGTGGAAACAATTAACGATTGAAAAATCACGAAGCACACAAAAGAAATATATCAATCACAACATTACACAATGATTTTCTTGGGAAAGACACAACTAAAAACCATTACTATCTGTATATTACATTAGTAAAAAAAATATGAGAAGATTACAAAGCTTTGCTCAAGCCCTAGCAACCTCTACACTATTTCTATCTATCTCACTGCTTCCTAGACAAGCCTTGACCAATACTTAACCAATTTTTTTCTTGACCAACTCCCTATTTCCTTGCACTATTTCCTTGGGAATTAGCCCATATTAATTAGGAAATTTTTTTATCCATAACTATGGAATCCATGATAGGCCTTCCTATGATTGCATGCACCACCTTTACAATTTGGATGATTATACAACTGATAGTACATTTCCCTTGAACTCCAATCTCTAATTTACACAAGCATGATTTATTTATGGTTTAATTATTATTAACTGGTTGAACAATGAAGCCACACCCCAACGTTAGACCTCCTACTGGTTCCTCCAATAGTTGGAACTAGTTTAACTCACTTTAACTCAATTAAACTAAATTAATTAATTACAACTCAAAATAAACTCAACCAAGGCTCCTAAAAAGTAGGATCGACACTACATGACTCAAGTTAGACCCTCAACTCGAATTAATTTAGTCAACTAAGTGAAATTAACTTAGTGAACTCTTACAAGTTGTCCTTTGATGTGGAATTACAATTTTTATCCTAATTTAATTCAAGGGAAAATTAAATCAGGATTTTCTTCTTGCATTTTCAAAAACTATGACAAAGCCAATGGATTGGAGTATTTTGTCAATGTGGGAGATAATGTATTCCAATTTCCAACTCTTGGACAAATTCCTATGGGAATCACCATTCAACTATAATTTTGAGTACCCTTCATTATCTAGTAGGATCATACCTCTCTCTAAAGCAAGGAACTCCATCACATTATTACTTGTGATGCCACAATTTGCAATATACAACATTAAGGCTTAGCCTTCCTAGTCATGGAATATGCCTCCATATCTAGCATATCTAGGATTTCTTTTAGAGGCACCATTGAATTCAACTTCACAAAAATCACCAGGGAGGGAGTAGACTATAGGAGAGTCAATCCGAGGGGTGGAAGTCTTGGAGGTATATTTTGGGATATTTAAAGTTGAAATACTTATTTTTGTTAGTATCCCTAATTCATGTTTATTAGCTTTCTAGTCCTCATAACTCCAAGATTCTAAGAGTATGGTCTCCCTAAAGTTGCACTTGATAATTTTCCATGCATTCGCATATTCATTTTTCTTCTGTTTTAATATCCTCCTGCTCCTTTATTTCCATTTCACCCACATAACAAATCCTTAAGCTACTATCCATGCTCAATTCAAAATTGTTTTAGTGAAGATACTTGTTTTCTATCGCTCCAAAGTTTCCACCAGTCTATTGTAATTGTGGCAGGGAAAATTTAAAGGATGGAAAATTACCTTGAAGTTTGAAAACATTACCTAATCCCAGTAATCCCTAATATGAAAATTATAAAACGTTTATTGATACATTTGTTAAATTATTCAAATTTATAAGTGATATATATAATGTTGGTGATTTTTAAAGTAAAATAGTTTTATATTGTAAAATTTGGGAAAAAAAAATTTCGAAAAAATGAAATTTGGAAAATATTATTTTTGGAAAAATCATGGAAAATTAGCCCACCTAGTAATATTAGCCCTTAAAATTTTATCCAAAGAGGTATAAGACCTCACCCAAATATGATTGACAAAATGAAAAAAATTTAAGGATGTTCTATAATCACTTCTTGATTCCAACATAAGGGGCAAATCAAAGGACCCTTTTTTGATCCCATGAAAGGATCCTCATTTTTCCTATCAGCCACAAGAATTGTGCGACATTAGGACAATGGTCATTTATCGAGTTTTTTTCCATGTACATTCCTTATGAAGATCCTTGTGACTACCTTGTAAGGAATGTGCTTCCTTAAGTGAAAATGTCCCTTTAGTTTGGTGACCCCACAATAATTTTTCATGGTCTTGAGCAATGGAAATTTTACAACTTTTCATCTCCTGAGCCAAAACGAGCCAGGCTATCAAGGTTGGGTGCTGCATATAATCCTTAATCATCTTACATCCTCTCCAATGAGTAGAATTGCAGAAACATTCCTAGAATTATTCTATTGTGGTTCATTTATGCTTTGAAATAGAAGCCTCTAACCGTTGAAGTTCCATGTGATCCCCCCATGTGAGGCTTTTGTTTGCAATCATCTCTCTAGTAGAGGGCAGTGCAACCATTTTTGATCTCCCAAAAAACATGATTTTGAATAAGACTTTGGTTTTCCTGTGCCAAATTCCATATATAGGAAACTAAGGGATATTCTGTATCTCTCAACTTTTCTAACTAGGAGTAGGTGTGAAAGTATTTCCTATTTGAAATCGGTTTCCAAAGTTCCTTAAATATCAAAAGATAAATCCACCATACTTTATCTCCCAATTCCGTCTTTAGAGTCTCTGAGTCTGTAAATCCCAAACCCCCAGATAGTTTGGGGATGCAAATATTTTTACGGATGAATAATGAGCATTTTCTTTCCTTCTTAGCTACTCTCTAGAGGAAAATTATATTTAGAGAAACAATGGTTTTGAAAATTAATTTGGGAGCTACCAAGACTACTAATTAATAAATTGTAAGAGCTTGAAGGATGTAATTAATAAGGACTAGAAGGCCAACCAACTTAAAAAAATGGAATGCCCATCTTTTGAGATTGTTAGAGATCTTATAAACTATGCCTTTCCAATAGGGTAATCTCAAAGAGTTCTCGACCAGTGGGGATCCCAACTATTTAGCAAGGAGTTTACTTATCTGGAAATCTAGGAAGCAAGCTATATGCGTCCGAACTATAATATTGGTATTAAATAAATATATCATTGATTTGCCACGATTTATCACTCAACCTATAGCCTTCATGACGTTATTCAGAATGGTTTTAAATTCATCAGTCTACCCTATTGTAGGCATTCCGTAGAGCATAATATCATCAAGGAATTGTTTATGAGTGATACGTAAATCATTTCCATATAATGAAAGTCCTCGGATGGCATCCATTCGCCTTGCATATTTGAGATATCTTTGCAATCCATCTATTGCCAAGATAAATCAAAAGGGGGATGTAGGACCTTTATTTCAAAGTCCTATAAAAGGATTAAAGGATGTAAGTGGGAATCCATTTAAAATAATAGTGAAAAAGGGAGTAGAAATTAACGACTTAATCCAAGCTTGAAGTGTTTAAAGAAGATAATCCCAGTTTAATTGGTCATAGGATTGGGAGAGGTGTAATTTTATCAAAATTTGGGCCCACTTTGATCTATTTAGGGAGTGTACAATCTAATCGGCTACCACTATCCCATCCAAAACTTGGCAACCCTCAACAAAACCAGTTTGCTCTGGTGAAATGATACTATTCAACATGCGATTAAGTTGATTCATGATGATCCTTGATATGATATTATAAATGACATTATAAAGAGATATTGCTTTAAAAACATTGTAATTATCTACTCTACTAGATTTTCTCATTAAGTTAATGAAAGTGGCATTAATGCTAGGCCATATTGTTTGTGAGTGGTAGGATTCTTTAACCAGAGCATGGAACTCTAGGTCTAAAAAGAGCCAAAAATCTTGAAAAGGGTCTGCAGTGAAGTTGTCAATACCTAGAGCTTTATTTTTTTGCATTTCCATCACTTCCTCTTCCATTTTTGTAAGAAAAACTTCTTGCATCAAGGTCTCATTATGGGTTAGAGGCCTTAAACTAGGTATATACGAAGTGATTTATTAGGTAGTTGCTAATTTGTTGGGAATGGAATCTGTAAGTAGGAAGTGATAATAGGATACCAATTCCTACTCCATCTCTACATGTTGCACCAATGTTTTCCCATATTTAGCACAGAGGGAAAATATATTATTGTTATGACGATGTTTTACCATTTCCTTATGGCATAATTTTCTTTTCCTTTCTCCTCCTCCTTCCTTCAACCATCAAACATAAGATTTCTATTTCCATAGGGTCTCTTCCTGCTTCATTTTCTACTCTATTTGACTGATTATCCAACCTTCTTCCATTATCGAAGCATTTTTGAATCTATACAAAACAATTTGTTGTTGCACATATTGCATACGATCTCTAGGACCTATTTTCCTTTGAATATATGGCCAAAATACTTTTTATTCTATTCTTTGAGTTTTAGTTAGACTTATTTAAGATTAACTTGAAAATCATGGATGTAGTTTCTTCCGTCGACCTGAAATTCCTCCCACAAGCGTATGGTTTTGTTCAAGGAATCAAGATTCTAGATCCAGAAGATTTCAAATCTAAAAGGTAAATTACGAGGAGCTCATTTCATGTATATATATATAAGAAGATTGTCGAGTGGTCTAAGCCAATGCTTGGTAGGATAACAACTTTAGAAAAATAGTGGCTTTAGTAGAAATATCTCATTCTAGTAACGATTTTGATGCTACAAATAGATCGATTCTACTTTGCACCTGACGCTTCCCTCCCTTGTGGTTATTCCAAGTATATACCCTATTAATGGTGTTTAGTATGACCACTTGAAGTTGATCTATAAGGTCAAAAAGATGTTGTACCTCTAGATCAATCCTTCTAATGCCCCCTTTCTTCTCTTGTATGGACTTAATGAGGTTGAAATCTTTGTTGAAAACCCAAATATTGTATTGATGGAGAGATCTTATTGTTCTAATATTTTCTAGAATATCCAATTTTTCTATAAGGATATAAGGGTCATATATCATCATTAAGAAACTAGATCACCTAACTTGGATATACTATAAGTGGCCTTAAAGAATACGAGTGTTACCCAATATTGGAATGACACCTCTTTAGTGTTCCAAATAATGGGTAGACCCCCCGATATTCCTTTGCCATCTAATGCTACAACTTCA
>APFE030420044.1:0-20557 GCA_000404065.3 Pinus taeda | reverse complement strand
GTAACATTGATATTAGGCTAGTAAACTGATCAAAGGGTTTTTAATAAAATGATGAGGTTTTTCTGGGCCGCATGGGCAAAATCACAGCTTGAACAGAGAAATATAATGAACAACACAGATTATCGACTGAGGCAAGGTAGGCAAGAAATTTAACACCAAATCTAGATTTAAATGGGATGGCAAGACCGGTCAGGAGCTGACAAGGGCAAACTTGAATCCTTATCAAACAGAAGAAAACATTGAACATGAACAAACTTATAGGCAGAGCATATAATACTATGAATTCTACCTAAACACTTCATTTGTTCACTCAGAAATGATCATAAAGGGAAATGAAACATAACAGTTTACATATGAAACACAAGAAAAACTGATGCTAACTTTCATACCACAGGAATCTCAGAAGTCAGAGCTGTGTAATTTCATTAAATTCTTAGCCAAAAACTGTACATGGTAAGCTCTATTCTCCACCAGCTCTCAGCCCTCAGAAATCTCTCTCTTCTCTAGCTCTTTTTACAAATGATTATTTTTATAAACTATCCTAAAACAAAAACAACAGATCGACCCACAATCCGGGTGTTGTTTGAACAATTACAATAAATTAGAAAAGAGAACAACTTTCTATTCTAAAATAATACAATGTCCCTCTAAAAATCCTCTGATGACTAATAAACATGGAGCGCAGATCTTTTTGATTTCTGAGGTCTTGAAATAGGAAATTGGTTCCTATTTTTCTATTGCGGTTGATGTCTTTGTGGCGTGAATGAGGACCGGATTTAGTGCCCTGGCGGGGTTGACATCAATCGATTTCATATCTAAAGAGAAAATCTTTTTTATTGTAAATATCTGTTATTGGGGCGCCCGCATCATTAGTGAAAGTGGCGGTGGTGATAGTGAGGAGAAAACAAGCCACGACATCCAGTTTCATGAGCAAGATGTTCTAGCACTGCATGCGCAATTGCATGTCATCTGTTTTGAAAAGGGGCAGCGTTACATATAAGGTTCGATGATAATCAATGTGGAGGCAACAACTGTAGCTGCATATCCTTTCTGAATCGGAACTGAAGCCAGGAATAGACCGTTTACTCCTATTTCGATGTTTTTGTGGCATTCGGTCTTTAACTATTTTTGCCACCAAAAGATAAGAACCGCAGATGTCATTAAACCTGCAGTCATCAATATCCAACAAACAAACCAGGAAGCCAGCATGTATTGACCCAAGCCAATAGAAGTCACAGACAGCAGATGATTTAGCACGTTGAATGGAAGTAGTGGTACAAGCCGTAGAAGAAAAACAATCTTAAACCCTGATTTTCGAGTTGCTATAGAAACAGCTTGGAATTGTGGATAATCATTCAATTGGGATGCTACATAAGATCTTCCAATCATTTTTCCAACGATGAAGGCAGCTGTACAACCCATTGTATATCCAATGGAATCAACGATGAAACCAATTGGCAGCCCAAATAGGTATCCACCCCCAATTGTGAGGACGGATGCTGGAACTGCTAGCACTGTCAATGGAATATAAACTAGAGCTAAAACAAGAGGTCCCCAAGGACCAAAACTCTTATCAATCCAAACAATGAAGTCTTTTAATATCTGAGCCTATTCTGGCGATGAAACATAATATGAAACCATTGCAATAGCTTGATTCCAATCCGCAAATTCCACAAACGCCTGGTTGCGATTCGATCCAACATTGACCAGTGCTCCACAAGTTTATGGCCAGTGAAATACTCAGCAAGAAAGATGCACACAAAGGGAGTTGTATCCTTTACACATCCGCTCTGTTCTCCTCTCCAAGTGGAACTTCATCATTTGACAATTCAAACTCTGTTTTGGGGACAAAATCTGTAAGCAAAGTGGTGCAAGAATCCCTGCCAAGAGGTCTTTTCCTGGCTACCGCCTCTACAGAACCATCCACTACCACTTCACTCTTAATCACCTGTACGTTATCAGAATCATCGGGAAATTGTTGAACACGACTCTTCCCAGACCTTGAATTTATCTTTTCTTTTATTTGTCTTCTTACTCACATTTGTCCCTATTGAAATACGCCGCTTCAGCCACTGTTTATCTTTAACAGAGGTTTCTCGCCCAAATGTTGCCTTGAAAGTTTCATGAAGTTCTTTAATAGTAAGATTGTCCAAGGAAAAATCACACTTTGCAGCATCTGGATCTGCCTTTGGAATTACAGTCTGAGGTGGTGGTGATCTGCTTGAATCTTTTCCAGTTTTTATGCTGGGATAGGAGCAGTCCAAATTCAATTTTCCAAAGTATTATCTTCAATTTGACCATAGCTTAAAAGAGGAAAACTTTTCTCAAAAGAACCATCTTCAGCAAGGAAATTTGACACCGGATTCACACAGAAAGTAAAGGAACCAAGCAAATTTCATGCACCATAAACAGTATCAAATCCTTCGCAATTTTCTAAAGCAAATCCTGAGAAACACTTGATGCTTCCATAAGTCCATTCCTTATTTGCTCACTGACGTCTATCACATGCCCTGGACCATGCGGAATGAAGACAGTCGTGTTCTTGGATGATGCCCCAACATCTTTTATTGTGTCAAAGTACTGAGTTATCATGACTAAATCCATGACATCCTTCGAAGAAGTGTCGGGGACCTTATGGGAAAATTCTAACACATTTTCTCGTAGCCCATCTGTGATAGCTTGTCTCTGTCATGCAACCCCAACACCAGCAAGATATTTTGCCTCTGCATCAGCTTCCGCCCCTTTAACTTGTAGTATTTTGTCTGCTTCACCTCTAAACACACTTGCAAGTTGAAGTCGTTGAGCTGCATTGATCTCATTCATTGCCTTCTGTACTGAAGGATCCGGAACTATATCAACCACAAGTATCTGTTGTTGACCCCATTGCTTTTTCAAGCTTTTCTAACACAACTTTGGCAACATCGCCCTTTTGCTCAAATAATTCATCCAAATTCATCTTTGGAACATTTGCTCGAACCACATCAAACACATAAGCTTGAATTTGTTCTTGAGGATTTTGCAGCTCATAAAATGCATCATCAGCATTCTGTTTCACAACACGATACTGGATGGAGCAAAATAATTGCACAAAGACATTGTCCTGAAATTTATCTGAAGCCATATGGCGAAGTCGTTGATAGTAAACTGGACCAATGAATATTTCACAAGTAAGCTCTGTACCAAGGGTGCCACTGTAGAGAACCTCTGTGCCATGATAGTTGAAACCATATGAAGATAAAAATTGACCAAATTCATCAACAGTAGAGTCTGATGTATGCTTTGTTTTCTTTGTACTTTTACAGAGGTAGGAGTTTGAAGTCGTTGCCAGTTGAAGAGCTGAAGAACAAATTACATAATCTAAAGCAACACATTTAATGATTTCTTCTTCAAAACAGGGTTTTGAAGAAGAATCAATCTCTGACATGAGACGGAATCAACAGAATGATCAAGTGAATGAGATAGAAGACCCGAAATCTAGTTAAATCCAATTGAGCTACATTTTTAGGATTCATACCATATCACAGAGTATGATGGTTATGATCATATAGAAGATTATCCAAGCATGGGTCCACATTTTTTCATCAGTGGATGAAACTTGTTTATCATTGTACATGTAATATGGCTTACATGTTGAGTATGGGTATGCCTTCCTCAGTAGTGATATCATGATAAAAAAAAATGTATTATAATAGATGATGATCTCGACCAATTGTTCTTGATTCGTACTTTTCACAAGGTAAAGCACTTCAATCCTCAACCATTACTTCTAACTTTTTACTTTAGGGGGGGAATATATTACAGGCCATTTAGTCACATTTGTTCAATAAGATTGCAAACCGGATCAATCAACATCCTTGAACATTTTTTCATAATCCCTTCACAAAGCCCTAAGCATCACTTCTACAAAAAGTCTGAGTTTATGGGACAAATTGCTCAAAAACATTGCTTTTAGACCTAACGAACCTTGCATGCTTGACCACCTGTGCTCAGCGCATGTTTCATACCTAGGCACCAATGTTGGTCAGCGCATGTTTCTCCCTTCTATAGGTGTGTGGATTCTAGGAATTTGGGAAAAATAAAAAATACCTCAGAAGCTTCCTCTTATAAAAGCTTCCAAGGTAGTTTTAACTATTTACCATGGATAGAGAGCTTGAATTCCTATCTAATCCTATCTTTGAGACTTCGTCTCTTGTCCCTTAAGCTAATTCTTCCATCATATGTGGATCTTGATCCCATAATGGTAAATCCTAAACTACCACATTCATTCTATAAATTTATTACCTCCCATAAGGTCTCGGTTGGATTTTCAAGATTAATAGTGCCCTCATGTTGTTGCTTTCAACCTAAAGGAGTCACCACATTCATGCATTAGGGTTGGTGTTTAGGTGTGCTTTGTGACAAGGAAGGACAAGTCAACTTGGGGAGACATATACAAGATCAACTTCTATTTATGGCTGTAAATACTCTCCTATATTTATCAATACAAAGAGCATATTGTTTTCCTATATTTTTGTGTTATGTTTGCACTTATGTATTTAAATGCCATGTTGATTCATTGAATAGAGATTTTAGATTATGCTACATGGATTGTGGTTCCTTCTCATGTCCTATTTGTGTGTGCAGTTCTAATTATACCACTTGGAGCTAGACTTGGAGCTTACAAGCAAGGAGGAAAGGAAGGCTTGCTTCAGATTCCAAGTAGGCTTCTTTCCCATCCTCTAATTTCTCTAAGGGAAACTTGAACCTTTTTATCTTCTATTGTTCTGGATCATACCACTAGATCTAGGGAATTCACCTTTGTCCGCTATTCTGAAAATTCGACATAACACACATGCTTAACTGAACTCCAAGTCTTCTAACTCAAATTTACTAAGTAAACTAAGTGACACAAACCATGTCACACTAGTTAACTACCTCCAAGTTGTTCTGCTGATGTGGAAATTTGATTTACTCAATTTGACTAAGGCTAAAGTCAAAGTGAGCCTTTCTTGCAACATTTTTTCAACATCCTTTTTCCTTCTTTCTCCAAATCCACAAGACTTCTAGGGTGCTCCAAGAATGATCTGAGTGTGCAAGAGTATGAGAGAATGAGAGAATGAAAATCATATCTCTAAAACTGAAGTGACAAAAATTATGAACTAATCCTCAGAAGCCTTTTTATCATTGAGAGCTTTGTTTTCTTCATTTTCCTTCATTTTTTGTCTAATTTCCCTTGCATGCAAATTTGTGTCTCTTCACCTTCGTTTCCTCTTATTTTCCTTATTTTCATAAAAAAATGTAAATTATTGCCTATTTTCCTTTACCAATTTCCATAGCCATTAAATAATTGCAAGTGATTCCCACTACAATATGTTTCCCAACATTCACATTGGAATATGTGTCCCATTATCTTGGTCTTATTTTAATTACATAGAAAATCAACCAAGGGTTGTTACAAACCACTCATCCTTAAGGGAACATCATCCTCATTGTTCTATGACACCTATGACAAAAAAACCACTAAAAACAAAATATAATGCCCATGGAGCTTTATAACACAACTAATTGTGGTATTTACAACATATGTGTGTGTGTGTGTGTGTGTGTGTGTGTGTTAGGTCCCTATACTACTACTGTATTCCCCTTATTGTTATTGTAGCCCCTATTGTTACTTTTGTGCCCATGTATACCCCATGTTGTCATTATTGTGCCCCATAGAAGCCCACTATTGTTATTGTTGTGGCCTTACATTATTATTGTTATTCAGGCTCTGATTATATTGTGACCAGTTAGACTCCTATATATACCAAGGAGGTCTTATCATTTGTATCATACAAGAATTGTTGATTTATGTGATGTAAAGGACGTTTATCCCTTGAAGATTCTATTTATCAAGTAGTTCAACTATATTTTCTTCTATTTTGTGAGCTAGTTTCATAACATTTGGTATCAGAGCTTTGGATTTTGGGGTTTCGTTTCTTCAAGCAATCCATCTTGGAATTTTTGCTATATTTTTATACGAGGCTTCAAAAGCTAAAATTGTAACCATGTGGAGCCGAAATATTGTTGAACTTCCTGTACTAATTTTAGATCTTAGTTCCCTATATTTTTGGAGATATGATATGAGGAAGCTAGGGTTTTTGCAGCCTCCAGAATTCAATCTCTAAAAGGTGACCTAGACAAAATCATCATAAGTTTTTCTCCTGAGCATTCAATTTCAATTTCATAAAAATTTGTTGAAATTACACAGACTGTAATTTTTAGGGTATCATTTTCAGGGTCGAAGGTCAAAACAGTGACATGTGGCACTTTGTACAAGTTCGCTCTACTAAACTAGTCTATAATCAGGTCATCGTGAGATATTTTGGCATAAATTTTTCTCAAAGAATCAAATATCAGTCTTAATTATAGGGTTGTAAAGAAGACTTATAGGGCTACCATAAGATGAAATTTCAAACCTTGGAGATCTAATATTACAGAGATACAAAAATTTCAATATTGAGCTCTAAAAAAGAAAGAAAAAGGTGTGTATTTGTCTTAAATTTTGCATAACTTTTGGTTGAAAAATCAGCGTGAAGTGACTTAAAGGGCATAGTAAAGTGTAGATATCATTGTTTGATTCCAAAATTCCTCAAAACAAAAAAAATGGGTACACCTAGTAAGAAACCAGAAAGCTCTTCTATGACGCATGAAGAAGAGGAGGAAATGCAACATGATATATCAAAATTACGTGACCAAGTGCAACAAATTTCGCTCTCACAAAGAGTAACCAAAAATTAAATGGGAGCTAAGATGGATGGTTTGAAGAATGGTTTAAAAGTAGACATGAAAGGTTTCAAAGATCGATTAAAATCTTACATGGAAGGTTTGAAGGAAGGTTTGACAAAGTTGCTACAAAAAATTCTTCCTAATGGCAAAAAGGTATTCCATGAAACTCATGATTAGGGAAAAAGGAATATGAATTGCAATTTTAGAGACTCCAATGTTGGTTTTAAGAACCACCACATTCCAAATATCAATATCAGGAATTTTGATGACAAGGATCCAGTAACATGGATACTATAAATGGAGCAATAATTTGATCTCCATTATGTGCAACACACACAAAAGGTACGCATTTCATATTTATATTTAGAACCTAATCAATTTGTATAGTTTCGATAGATTTGTTCTCGTAAACCACTTTTCACTTGGTCAATTTTTACAAAGGAAATGATAGCACATTATGAGGATATAACAAGCAACACCTTCTTTAGCCAACTGATAAATCTCAAATAAAAGGGTTCAATGGCAGAGCACATTGAGGATTTCCAAAAATTGAATATCAGAATAACTGATATTCTAGAGGAGCATAGGATTGATGTGTTCATAGGGACATTGAAGAATAACATCCAACATGAGGTTCGCCTTTGGGAACCTGATTCATTGGAGAAGGCTTTCAAGGTGGCAAGAAAAGTTGAAAGCAAAATTATGGCAACAAGGAAGTCTACCACTCAAAACTATAGAGATGGGAGTGTTCTTGCTCCTATCCTTCCACAACCTACAAGGTTGACACCACAATAATTGGAGGAAAAAGGAGAAAAAATGCTTTGTTACAGTTGTGATAGAAAATACACTAAAGGTCATAAGTGTGCTGAGAAGCAATTATTGTACATAGATTGTGAAGAGGAAGAAAAGGAACAAGAAACATCAAAAGAGGAGGATATATAGACGTGGAACCACCCCTAGAAAAATAAGAAATGAATCCTACCATATCTTATAATGCATTGGCAAGAATTACCACTCCTCAAACTCTAAATATAAAAGGATATATTAGGAAGAAAAAGGTAATAGTGTTGATTGATTCAGGTAGGTCAAGTGATGGTTGCAAATGGAGGAACTATAAATTGCTCTATAAAGTGCCATAATACCAAGCTAACTAAAGGCTAATATGTATGGAATAGTCCAATTATTTCCATTCCAATGGGTGGTGTTGATGTTGTACTAGGAGTCCAATGGTTACAATCTTTGGGGACGATAGCTTTTAATTTTCAAAACTTTTCTTGAATTTTTTTTGGGAAGGAAAGAAATTTGAATTAAGGGGTATCATAGGGAAACTAGGAAATATAATCAACTCTAATGGCATGAAAAATCTTTTGAAAAGCACAATGGGGCGTAATTGCACAATTGCATTCACTAGAGGTTCAAACACTGAAATCATTTATTTCTCCAGATCTCCAAAATGCCTTGGACAATCATTCCAAAGTATTCAAGACTCCCAAAGGACTCCCACCTATTTGTTATCATGATCATGCTATTAATTTGATTCCAAGAAGTGTTCCTCCAAACATCAGAACTAACATATATCCATATGCCCAAAAGAGTGAAGTTAAACATATGGTTGTAAAAATGCTAGAGCCTGATATAATTCAGCCTAGCTAATTTCTTTCTCTGCTCCAATAGTATTGGTGCATAAGGAGGATGAATCATGGTGTATGTGTCTGGATTATAGGGAGCTCAACAATATCACTATTAAAGAGAAATTTCCCATTCCGTCATTGATGAATTATTGGATGAGTTACATGGAGCAATTTACTTCACCAAGTTGGATCTTCATTCAAGATATCATCAAAATAGAATGAAGACTGAAGACATTCTGAAAACAAAATTCAGAACTCATGAGGGTCATTATGATTTTTTGGTCATGCCCTTTGGCCTTACTAATACACCTTCCACATTTCAAGGTTTAATGAATTCCATTTTCAAACCCTTTCTTAGAAAATTTGTGTTAATATTTTTTGATGATATACTAATCTACAACAAGTCTTCGAAGAATCATGTTCAACATGTTGATAGGGTGCTTAAACTATTGGAGGATAAATAATTATATGCAAAAACCTCGAAATATTTCTTTGGAGTACATGATGTGGAATATTTGGGTCATATTGTATCTCATGAGGGTGTTAAGGTATACCCTAACAAAATTAAATCCATTAAAGAATGGAAAATCCCCACAAGCCAAAAAGAAACTTCGAGGATTTCTCAGGTTGATAGGGTATTATCGCAAGTTGGTTAAGAATTATGGGAGAATAAAAGCACCTCTAACAACATTACACTAAAAATATGCATTTTCTTGGACTCCAGAAGGAACTAAGGCCTTTGAACATCTTAAAGAGGCAATGTACCAAGCATTGATCTTAGTAATGCCAGACTTCACAAAAACCTTTATTGTGGAATGTGATGCCCTAGGAAATGGAATTGGTGTTGTTTTAATGCAAGAAGGAAGACCCATTATTTTGAAAGTCATTCAATCAAAGGAAAATATTTACACAACCCTATTTGTGAGAAGGAAATGTTGGCAATACTACATGCACTAAAGCAATGGCGACCTTACCTAATGAGAAGACACGTCAAGGTAAAAACAGATCATGATAGCCTTACACTTTTTGGAACAAATATTATCTTGAGAAGAGTAGAAAAAATGGGTCATAAAGATGTTGAGTTGTGACTTTGAAATCATCTACACAAAAGGGAAGAAAAATGTTGTTTCATATGCACTCTCATGAAAGGATGATGATGTGCAAGCATTGTTTTGTGCCATTTAAATTATCCAAGTTGATTCGATAACAAAGCAAGGGATGAATGGAAGAATGACAAAGAGGTATGGATACTCATTCAAAATTTATAGAAAGATCCCAGTACATATGATACATTTAGCTGGATAAATGATTCATTATGGTGTAAATACCACTTATATCTTTGCAATAATTCCCAACTCAAGCAAAATATTCTTTTGGAATTGCATACCCCCCCTTAAGAGGGCACTCGGGATTTTTTTAAACTTGCCATAGGGTCAAGAAGGATTTTTTTTTGGGATGGCCTTAAATGTGATATTTAGAAGTTTGTGGTAGTATGTATGGTTTTCCAACAAAATAAAGATGAGACAATTAAGACCCTAGGTCTGTTACAACCTTTAGTCATTTCCAAGTCAGCGTTGGGATGAGGTCTCAATGGATTTTATCACGGGTTTACCCAAGTATGAAGCAAAGAGTGTCATCATGGTGGTAGTTGATATACTTACCAAGTATGCACACTTTTGTGCATTATCTCATCCTTTTAAATCCAATATAGTTGCTATTGCATTTATGGAAACAATTCAAAAGCTATATGGAAACCCAAAGATTATTGTAAGTGACAGAGATTCCATTTTCACTGGAAATTTTTGGACAGAATTATTTTCTTGTCTTGGTACTCAATTAGCTCATAGCTCATCTTATCATCCTCAATCTGACAGGAAAAATGAGATAGTGAACAAATGTTTGGAAGGATGTCATCATTGCTTTGTATCTGATAAACAAACACAATGGGTCAAGTGGTTACCTCTAGCTAAATAGTTGTATAACACTTCCTTCCATACTATAGAAAAAATGACCCCATTTATGGCACTTTATGGATATCATCCACCATCCATCACATCATATTTAAGAGAAATTTGAAGGTTCAAGTAGTCTAAGATCACATCGAGCATTGACAAAAAGTCCTCCAACTCTTAAAGGATAACCTCACTCTAGCACAGAATCAAATGAAACAATAGGCAGATCAACATTGAAATGAAATAAGTTTTTATGTAGGTGATTGGGTGTTTTTATGGCTACAACCATACAAGAAAATGCCCCTAAAGCAAGCTAAGAAAGATAATAAATCATCACCCAAGTACTATGGTCCTTACAAGGTGTTGCAAAAGATTGGTACTATGGCATACAAATTGAAGTTGCCTGCGTCTTCCCAAGTACACCCAGTTTTCTATGTTTCATGTTTAAATAAGGTTATCGATGAAAATCTCCCAGTTCAAACAATGTTTCCAAAACTTGATAAAGGAGGAAAAATCATATTTCAGCCTGGAGTAGTCACAAAAACAAGAACCTGACAGCTACGAAATCGATTAATTTCAGATATCTCATTAAGTGGAAGAACTTACCTATTGAATATTCCACATGGGAGGATGAGAATTTTATATAGAAGCATCTAGAACTACTCAATCATTAAGGACAACACTTTTTTGAAGGAGAGGGGCATGTTAGATCCCTATACTACTAGTTGATTCCCCTTACTGTTATTGTTAGTGTATCCCCTAGTGTTATTGGTGTGCCCATGTATCCCCCATGTTGTTATTGTTGTGCCCCATAGAAGCCCACTATTATTGTTGTTGTGCCCTTACATTATTATTGTTATGTAGGCTCTGATTATATTGTGACCCCTTAAACTCCTATATATACCAAGGAGGTCTTATCATTTGTATCATCCAATAATTGTTCATTTATGTGATGTAAAGGAGGTTTCCCCCTCGAAGAGGTTATTTCTCAAGTCGTTCATCTATATTTTCTTCTATTTTGTGAACTAGTTTCATATATATATATATATATATATATATATATATATATATATATATATATATATATATATATATATATACACACACCAAAAAATCATTTTCTTGAACAAGTAAATAATGAAGGATACAAAGCCCGCATCTGATCATCCATCTCCCATGTAGTTTCATTAGGCCCAAAGTGCTTCCGCTGCACTTTAACCTACTCGATTGTTTTTTTCCAGAGCACAAGTTATTTGCACTGCAATATGCATTATGGTTCTAAATGGAATTATCCCTTTGGTTCCACCTGCAATACAGACCAGTCAATCACATGATCAACATCTTGGACATATCTCTTAAGAAATGAAACATGGAAAACATCATGGACTTTTTCTATTGGATACAATGCAAGTCGGTAGGCCACTGGTTCAATCCTCTCAAGCATCTCAAAAGGCCCGCAATACCGAGGTGTCATCTTAGCTCATGATCCAATCCTCAAGGATCTCTTCTTGGGTTTCATGCACAAGTACACATGCTCCCCAACCTGAAACTCCTTGAATGCACTGTGTTGATTTTCATAACTCTTTTGCATGTCTTGTGTTGCCTTTAAATTCCTCTTAATAACCTGCATTTACCATTCCATCTTTGCTAACATGTCTTCTTCCTCAGAGCTAACATCCTCCAACCTACTAAAAAGCTTCCAGAACAATATTTTACATCTTCTTTTAAATCATTGATAGTTCATTTCATTTTTAGTTCTCGTAAATTATTGAATGAAATTACATTAATAACAATTATTTTGACTAAATGTAATACAAATTTCATAATTTAAATAAGTCCTCGCTCAAATCCTCCTCGTCAAAAATCCTTTAAATAATATCTCCTGCATTAAAAGAATATAAATTAATTCTCAAATATAAAACATTATAATAAATGAAATTAAAATATAACTCACATTTTCATAATGTTCTCCTCATAATATTATCTCGTGTACATTATTAATGAAATTTAATTTTTTTAACCTTAGGTGAGACCTGGTAAAAAAATTCTTAGTATATTAAACATTGGCTTATAAAATATGTATTTAACGTGAACGTGTTTTCCAGAAACACAAAATAGAATCCAAACTGGGGATGATGCTCCCCTGCAACAGATCAATAACATAAACCAGAAGCCTTCGCATTGGGCATGGAGTTGAAAAAGGAAATTGAAGAAACGAAAAGTAATAAAAGGAAATATTTTTCATCTTAAAGGCTCAATCGACTGATAGCAAGAACGAAACACGAATAAATGTGAGGTCCCGGTACGTATAGATTAACAAAAGCAATTATTATTTACATACATTAAAGGAATTTGTTTGTATACTAAGTGTGTTAGGGTAGCTATGATAATTATTAAGGAAAGATGATCATAAATGATAAATGTCTCACTTCATAAGAGCATTCAACACCATAACAAGTCATATCTACTTAGAGTTCATGATCAGGGAATGGCACAAATCATAGTGGTAATAAATATTCATAAGAATGATTTTCATTTTTTAGTAAGATTTTATTGAAACTAAGGAGGCTAGTGATGAGGGATTTGTTTCCCTTTTTTCTACATGACATGAGTGTCCAGAATCGTATATCGCTCCACTACCAGTGAGCATCCATAGCCCCGGTGGAGTCATCCACTATCCTGGGATGAGGAACTTTATGGATTCTTGTTTGCTCTTCATGTTAGAGACTCTTCTTTAAATTTATTTGGCAAATATAACATTCATAGGATGGGATGATTACGTATTGGACTTAGTCTAATACCATTGACCTTTCTCCACTTACAACGAGTGTTCGTAGCCCTAGCGGATATGTCAGCATACCCCATTAGAAGTCACCCCAACAAAAGGAGTGGAAGGATTACACACTATATTTTAATTTAGTGACAGTGGCCTTGCTCCGTTGCCAGCGAGCCTGTTCAATACCCCGGCGGATATATCAGCATGCCCAACCCAAGAAACCATAGGTTCTTATCCCTGGGGTAGTATGGTGATAAGGGAATGTCTCATGCATGGTTATAATGTAACTATTCCTACCAAAGCTTCAATTGAATTTTATGAAAGTCTGATCTTATGGCTATAGGTCTAGCCCTTACGTAATGCAATCCCTTAGTATTTGTGTGTAAGTAGTATGAAAGAGAGATGTGGCAAGGAATGTTCAATATGAAGTTGACATTAAAGAAATCGCGAGTTTGGCCCTTTAAATATCGATACCCCTCAAACATGATTTACAAACAAAGTCTTTAACTGTGTATTAATAACTCGTTAATATAGTTCATACTAAGGATTCATAGATGTGTATTTCATTCTACTATGATCACATAAAGACTCTTCAACATGAAAAAAGATCATCTTTATTCATTCTAAACTGAAAAAGCATAAAAGGTTTATTTATGTACATGGTTTATGTACAATGTGTCCCAATAACAATTTTTCTCAAAGAAGTCGAAAACCCAATGTAACGAAACACAAATATTGTCAATGGAAAACGTCCTAACACTGGGCTTCATTCTTAACCAAAACTATAGTATAGGAAGCAAAGAATAAGTTTCATCAACTATCACACATCCTAGAAAAGAGTGGAAGTAAAAGTGGCATGAGATTGATGTTCTTTTAAAAACTTGATTCATCCATTTCTCCATAAACTGATAATATCCCATTTGAAAATTTAAATGATCAAAGCTTTCAAGTGTAAAATTTTTTACAATCATTTCATAGGAGGGTTTGTTATTGCTTTCTAAAATCATGATATGGTTAGTCCCACAACATTCTTCTAATTCATGATTAAAAACAGGTAAAGAATATTCTCCAAAATAGTCAACATATTCCAATTTGAAGCTTGTAGTATTATGATCCAATTATTTAGTATGTTGCGAAAGAGAAAGTAAATGGGAAACATACTTGTCATTATATGATGAACAACTTCAAAATTTTGAGGTAAAGTGACATAATTAGAAACATGGGAAACTATGTTTTCCTCATTGTAAGACTTATGCTCTGAAAATTGTGAATTTAAACCATGATTATCTTGTAGGCCATTACATCTGTTATAGCTATAATAACTAGGAAGAGATGAAATGAAAGTATTCATATGTTTAATTTCATTTTCATTTATAAATTCATTTCCCTCGTTGTTATCATAAACAAGTTGTGAAGATTTTGATTCAATTAAGTTATCATAGCCCTCATTCTGACATGATCATAAATGTCCACCATACACTATGAAGAAGAACTCTCATTGGTCCAGCATAGTGGGGGAAGCTAAAGGGACAAGGTGGGAAGGCTTCATTCTTCAAGGTTGTGTCATGCACCCTAAAGAAGAAAGAGGAAGGATTGAAAGTGTATTTTTACCAATCAAGGGTGAGAGGAGACCTCCTTAGACTTTTCCTACTGCAACATGCACTGAGGAATAAGGCCTAAAAAATCTTGAGTGCAGAGCACATTAGGGAAGAGGGAAGGTGAAAGCTTTAGGATTTAGGACTGTGTTATGCACTGATAGGGAGAGGAGGCCTTAAGGAAAGCATAATTTTACTTGTCAAAGATAGAGAGGAGGCTTCTTTCATCCTTCCCTATTGTGCCATGCACTTTAAAGGAAGAGGCAAAGCAAGTATTGGGCACAGAGCGCATTGGGGAAGGGGGAAGGGTGAAGGCTTAAGCCTTCAGGACTATGTCATGTGCTCAAAGGGAGGAGGATTGAAAGACACATATTTCTTTCACAAGGGGTCATTATTGCTTTGGCATGCACTTTTCATTCTACGCTAGCGCAGTTTGACCCAAAGAGGGTGCTTGATCATCTAGAGTGCTCTTTGTTGGAAATAATACTGGCGGGGGGTGTGAATCAATATTATCAAATCAATTATTTTTCATTTTACAATCAGATTTGTATACGCTACTTCAGTTATGGGAAACTGCGTATTTACGCTACTGTGTCTAAGGCAACCACCGTATATCAGTAGACTTATGATTCATTAAATGTTGATCTTTAATCAGTGCATCTGAACTTCATTAACCATAAGAATAATAAACAGGTGCAGTAAAACAGAATAGATCATCACACACATGGACATAAGATATAAGGTGGAAACCCAGTGTGGGTGAAAACCACCTACTACAATTCATCTCTATCTTCTTTAAATAAAAAACTTATTTTTACAATATTTCTATACTGGTGCAGTCTTATACTGGTACGCAAGCTTCTACCTGCAGAAGGCTACTCGTTCTCCAGCTTCTCTGGAAGGGAGCTACAACCCCCTTAGCTCTTGTACTAGATGATGTACTAGTACATAGGTGCAGACCTACAGAAGGCTACAACCTTCTCTTTTCTTCCAGGTGTTATCACTTAGGTTGTCCCTAAGCTCCCGTAGGGATACGGCCGAAGTAACCACAAACCAATCTTTGGATTGCAGGTTCTAGCCCACCTGCAATCAGAGAGGGCTCTCTCTTAATGATTTAAATTTGTTGATGGTGATTTTAGGCTAGTTGTTGGGTACAGGGGTTTTGTTGTTTTGTTTGGATGGAAGGTGTATGCCAGGTAGAAATTCCAAGCAGAGAGGCAAGGTAAAGTGTGATAAGTTTCAAACCATTGGACATGGAGTTATGGATTAAGGCTTGCTGGTGCGTTTTCTTGGTCACAAGAGGCTTGTGGAGTGAGATAGCTACACATGAGACAATGATCAATTTGCTGAAGGATGGAATGATGGTCAGGGATGAAAGGCAATTAAGAATCTTTCATCAGAGCTGACAGGGAGGAGAAGTGAAAGAATGGTTATCTAGGAGCAGTTAAGAATTCCTAAATTATCATTCATAAGTGAAAGAAACAGCGTAAACAAGATCATTTAAGTATGCATGTTCATAACTATTCCTGATGAAAACATGAAAAATCACAGAAATTGAGCCTAAGGTGCAATTAAGCAAATCCTAAGATATTCTTTTTTTCTGCAATTTAGAAAGCCGGATTTATGATAAAACACACATGAATAAAAATAACAGAGTTAAGAAGCACTTATTGAAACATGTCAAAGCACAGGAATTCCACAATCACTCCTCGGCCAGTTAAACACAACAGACAGTTACAGATTCCATGCTTTTAGTAATCTTTGGTTATAGAAGCATCACAGTTACAGTGCGAGTCTCTGCTTGAGAGAAAGGATCAAAATAACAAAGATCAAACTACTGATGAACAAAAATCACCAACCAACCAACCCCTACTCCATTTTTCAGGGTGGTATATATAAGCAAAATATCTAAATTCATTTATTACAACTGACCTAAACAGGTCTGCCAAAAAGCTTTTCTAAACTCTAATTGCTGGAATTAAATGCAAGTAAATCCTTTGGGCTGCGCTAGAGGCAACTGGATCAAGTTGAGTTGATGAGGTGTCTTGAGTGGCTTGGTGAAGTGGTTCTGTCATTATGGTGCCTTGAGTTCTGGTCCACTGATCTTCCGTGAGTTTAATGTTCAGTCATTTGTGCTGGTGAGCCTTCAATGCGTCTTCAATTGCTTCCTGACTTTCAGATCTTTCGTTTTAATGTTAAATTTGTCTCGAGCCCTAAGAAAATCTCCTCTGATACACTTTGCCGCTACATTGATGGTCTTCACCGCTTCCTGATACTCTTTGACGTGCTTCCTGTCTGCAAATTTGATCTAATACTCTTTAATCTCTATCTCTGGTCTCTCTCTGTCTTCAAATCAGTTTAATTTGGCGAAATCGGGCAATTTCGGGCTTTTCCGGTGCAAAATGGGCCAAGGAATCAAAATATTCCCCAATATGGCCTATTTCCCATAGCGATGCGCGATTAGCGCTTTTTGCTAATTGCACATCGAAAACTGCCTCTGTTTCTCATTCCGGAGCTCCGAAGCTCGACTTTTGCGCTTGCGCAAATTTTCGGTTTTTTGGCTGCTGACATCAGCAGTACGGCGGATGACGTCAGCATGCTGACGTCAGCAATGGGGTCCAGTACGGGTATGAAGTCAGCATGTTGACGTCATCAAGGTGAAGTGGCAGTACAACGGGGTGACGTGGCAGGGACACGTGGCAGGGTGACGTGGGCCGGGCGCAGGCCTGGTGAGGTGATGTGGAGGCGACGTGGCAGGGTGAGGTGGCGCTCCTGTTATGTGAGGGGAGGGCGGTTTTGCCTGTGCATCGAACCGCCTTTGGTATGGAGGTGGTTTCTGTCAGGGGCGGCCCGATCAAATGGGAGGCTGCCACCTATCCCGGTGTACGACGGTAAAACCGTCTGACGTCGGGTGGTAACCTACCACCACAATCGGGTGCGCGATGTGAACAAGGGCCGTCGGATCTGGGGGAGGCGATCCGACGGTGGACGGAAAAGGGAGATGCGCGGGGTTTAGTAAAAGCACGCGCGTTAAAGGTTTAATTTTTTGCGGCGCTGTGGGTTTTAAACTTTAGAAAAATGGGTAAACTGTGTTTTGCGTGGTGGAAATTTATCAAACAAGCATTAATAGTTTTCACAGAAGAATGCGCGGGGGGGGGCGGCGGGGGGTTTAGCATTTGGAAAGGGTTTTCTTAGTGTTTGGAAGGGGTCCAGACACTTGGGAATGGGAATTTATGCAGAGGGAGCATTCTTACTAAAGTCCAGGTGACTTAGTAATCCCCAAAGAAGTATTTATGGTTATATTTCAACCAGGGGGAGGAGATATTTACATAAGGGGATTATCTACATAGTTTTAGTAGGGGGATGGGGAAAACATAGGGAGTTAAATAATAATGTCAGTAGTTAATATTGAGATTACAAGAAAGTGCTAAGTTTCAGAGATCTTAGGCTTCAAAGGGGAGATAGAACCTTATAGAGAAAGTATGGGTCCTTTTTGAGTGAAGCAGATCTTCACCCAGGATAATGACATGGACAATGATGAAACTAAGAGATATCAAGCAGATCTTGACCTCTTCTTGGGGAAATTAGTTAATGATTTGGGGGAGATGGAGAAAGGGAAGTTAGATATGCCTGATTTGAGCTCCTTCATATGAAAACTGCCTGATGACTGTGACCTGAGTAGAGATGATACTTTAAAACATGGCAATGAACAGAAATCAAGATTCTGCAACCTCAAACTACTTACCCAGCCTACTTACCTAACATTTTTTCTTCTTCTGGTTTGGGTGCATTTAGACTTGCAGACCCATCATTTCAATTTTTTCTTTTTATGCCTTCCTGTCTACAAACTACCCTTTTTTCTTCCAAGGGCCCAGATTAAGCAGTTGGGCTCCTTTGATTCTCTACCTATCTAGGAATCTACCAAGATTAAGCTGTTTGGACAAATTTTCATTCTCTATATTCTAAAACATGAAATTGAAACCTAGGGAGACCAATATTAAGCTATTTGGACCTCCCTTTAGCTGAAAATTCTACAAAACTGGAATGACTTTTCAAAATTGGAATGCAGTAGATGAACTTTGAGTAGCATTCTTTCCTTGGTGACTGTTTAGCAAATATGGAGCATTGCAGTATGCAAAGTATGACATATTTGGCCTATAAAAATTTCAATCATGAAATATGAGTAACATGCTGCAGCAGGAGGCTAACAGTGGCTCCACTTGGGGATGGATTTTCCTTATGAGAAGCCAAGAACAGCAGGTCAGATTGCCTTGATTCTTCTGTTATGGTTGTGCTTTGAACTTGTTAGTGCTGACTATTGGATTGATTTGAACTTTTGGACTGGTAACAACTCTTTCCTTTAATTGTGCTGCTGTTTAAACTGTAAAGCACTGCCTGCTTTCTTCTGCGTGCTTTAGCATTCTGGATTCTTACAAAATAAAATCAAAGTGCTGATATATACAAACTTTCTATGTATAGAAAATAACACCACCTATTATTTTTAATTAAAAAGGGTCATTGTAGTGCTTTAGCATTCGGCCATTTACGGGGCCTTCTTCAGTTGTGCTGCCATCTAGAGATCTGAGAAAATATGTATTATTTCCTTGCACAGTGCTGACAGTGTATGGACCTTTCCACAGAAAATTGAATTTTGCATGTTTGCCCTTGTCCTCTCTTTGTGAGTCCCATCTTAGAACTTTGATGCCAACCCAGAAATCCTCTGCTTTAGCCTTCTTATCAAACATCTTTTTGATTTTTTCTTGCAGTATTTGAGCTCTGTCGTAGACTTTCTCTCTGGTTTGCTAAAGATGAATGGTTTGATTAACTCTTCTCTGCATGTCATTTGGTTCAGCCTGAATTTCCTGCAACAGTTTGATAGTAGGAATGCCCAAAGATGAAGGAAATTTGGCTTCCATGTCGTATACTAATTCATAGGGGCTCATCCAAATGGATTTCTTAGTTGAAAGTCTGTTTGCCCACAAAGCACTTGTGAGCTTCCTATGCCAGTTCTTTTTGTTTTCCTCCAGCAATTTCTTTATGATATTGATGAGGCTTTTGTTGGAATATTCGGCCAAGCCATTACCTTGAGGGTAGTAAGCTGTGGAGTGGCCTAAGGTAATGTGGTATTTATGGCAGAAATTGATCATCTTTTTGGATTTGAAAGAAGCAACGTTGTCAGTGATGATCTTCTCAGGGCAGCCGAATCTAGAAAGGATATTGCTCTCAAGGAATTGGATAACGGTGGAGTCGTTGGCTTGCCTACATGGAATGGCTTCAATCCACATAGTGAAATAGTCGGTGGCTGTTAAAATCCACTTGTGTTGGCCTGAGGAAGAAGGATGAATTTCTCCAATGAAGTCGAGACCCCATTTGTTGAAAAGGTTTCTCGGTTGAAATGGGCTTAAGGGGCAAGGGTAGTAGTTTTCTTTTCCCTTCAAAGATTTGGCATTTGTGGCATGAGACAGCAAAATTTTTTACATCTGCAAATAGAGAGGGCCAGTAATAACCAGCCCTTAAGATCTTGTCAGTCGTGGACTTCCAATATAAGTGTCCTCCATAGTCCCCTGCATGGAATTCTTTCATGATGTTATTAGTTTCATTTATAGTTAGACAATTAAGCAAAATACCTTCATGATTTTTCCAAAACAAAGCATCGTCTATGACACAAAATTTTGATGATTTCATCCTTAAAAATCTTTTCCTGGTTCTGGACAATCCTGGAGGAGCACACAGGTTTAACAATACAAAGAAAATATCAGCATACCATGGGGATTGCAAGAAGGTTTCACTGATCTGTGGAGTCGCCAGCTCCGGTTCATTGTCCAGTTGGTTAATGTCTAAGGCTTGGAAGTTTGT
>APFE030420041.1:0-67521 GCA_000404065.3 Pinus taeda | reverse complement strand
TTCTTACCCTGCTTTTTATTGGTTCTTTCTTCCTTGGTTTTTTTCTACCTTGGTGATGTCTATGACTTCTATGGTAGCGGTGCTACTACTGTGGGTGTTTCAACTACTGGCGTGGATATATGTTCAATTTCCATGACTCTAGACAATCATCGCTAAAAAAAAAATCATACAATCTCCTCTCAATATTGCTCAGTCGACATACACAACGAAGTCTCTTGCAACTTCTTCGCACTATTAATCACTCGAGCTCTCCATTCAACAAATTTCTTATTATGAGTGGGAATCAACTATTTATAACAATTCCAACCTTTGAACCTCGTCATTAGATTTGATTTTTCCCTATTTTGTTCAAATTTTGTCATTAAATGCGTATTTATCCTTAAATTTTGCCAACTTATTGTCTTAAATGCAACTTTGTGCATGTCTTGTCCATTTTAATGGTCATATTTCTACTTTTCTAGAAAACTTTGACACGTCCCTTATTGTAGCACACCTTTATCTTACGTGATCATGGATTCCTGCGATATTCAACATAATCCTGACTGTAGCAAAGTTCTTTCTTCATTGAAGCTCTTTCTGCAGCATAGTTTATAGTCCAGTGTCCACTTTCAACTGCATGTGACTCTAAGAATTTCCTTCTTTCTTCTTTAGGGTGAAGCTATAGGGGCAGGGTTGTCCCTCTACAACTTCAACCTACTGCCATTTACTTTTCCCTGAATTAATTCTCCATTTAACTTCGTTAATTGCACTACACTTCCATCAATAATATACTTAATAACATATGGGCCTAACCAGTGTGTTTTGAATTTCCCTGGAAATTTCACAAACTTACTATCATAGAGGAGCATGAGGTCTCATATCTGAAACTTCTTTTGCTTAATGTGCCTGTCATGCCAAGCCTTTTCTCTTACTTTCTGTACTAGTTGATGAAATCTTGCTATAAACCTATCTTCTTCCAGAGCAAGTAACTGCGACATCCTCTCTTCCATTATGTCAGGGTCTACAATATTTGTAAACTCTACAATTCTTAGGCTAGGGACAATGAATTGCATGGGTATCACAACTTCTTTCCCATAAACCAACCTAAAGGGTGTCTAAAACGTCAACCTTTTGCATGTAGTCCTGTAAGCCCATAATACTGCTGAAATCCTAAGATCCGAATAATTCTTGTTTACATTTCATACCTTGGTTAGTGCATTCTCCAAAATTTTATTGAATGCTTCCACAGTTCCATTTTCCTAAGGATGATAGGGAGTGCTATTTTGGTGGTAAACTTGAAATTCTTAAATTAATGCCTCAATAGTCTTATTCAAGAAATGTGATCCTTGATCACTCATCAATATCTTTAGACACCCAAATCTGGGCAGTATGTATTCAAAGATGAACTTCGCAGCAGTTTTTGCACTACAATCCTTCATTGGTTGTGCTTCAACCCACCTTGTCAAATAGTGAGTCGCAGTGATTATATACCTCACCCTAGTCCTTTTTCCCTAATGGATTGATGGGTCCAACAAAATCATTAGCCCATCTATCAAAGTCCTACAATGTTACTTTTATCACTAGTGAAATTTCTCCTCTTCTTTAAGGTTTTCCTATTCTTTGGCAGATATCACAAGCTCGACAGTACTCCTTCGCATCTTTGTATTATGTAGGCCACCATAATCCTTCTCTTAAAATTTTTTGGGCAATGGATTTTCCTGCATAATGTCCACCAGTTGCGCCACTATGGGCTAATGTTAAAATTATTTGTCTTTTGTGCTTAGGAGCATACTTGTGCAGTATTTCATCTGGTCCCATCTTATACAAATGTCTTTCTATTAGTGAAAAATCTGTTGCCTTAACCACCAATTCTTTCTTCTGTTGCATAGTGTATTTTGAAGGGGCCATCCCTGTGGTTAATAATTGAATAATATCATGAAAGTGATCATTGCAATCCTGATTGCAAATAGTTGTGCATCAAGAATATTGTCCTTTATATTCATTGGTTCTTCTCACGTTTCCAACCTTGAAAAATGATTAGGTCCAACATTTAGTTTTCCTGGCTTAACAACAACTTCAAAGTCATACTCCTGAAATAATAATAGCCATGTGCATATATTTCCTCCTAAAACAAGCTTATTGACCAAATACTTTATGTAGAGTGATTTGTGAACATCTTGAAATGTGATCCCAATAAATAATGTCTTAAATTATATAAAGAATATACCATAGCCATTCCTTCCCTTTTTTCAGTTGTATAGTTCTTCTCTTCTTTAGACAGTTACCTACTTACAAAAGCTTTAGGGTGATCGATTTCTCCTGCACTGGGTTGTGCCAATACCACTCCTAAAGCTATGCATGAAACATCCACATGAAAATGAAATTCCTTATTCCAATCTAGGAATACCAATATAGGAGCAGTTACCATCTTTTCTTTTATTGCGTTGAGGTTCTTTTGACATTCTTCATTCCATATGAATGTTATGTCTTTCTTAAGCAGTTTTTCCATAGGCACGGTGATCTGTGCATATCCTTTGATAAATTTTCTATAATATTTTGTACGTCCTAATGTGGTGTGAAGCTGTCTTACTGTCTTTAGTGGAGGTAAATTCACAATAATAGCAACCTTTGTAGGATCCACCATCAATCCTTGCTTGCAAACAATATGTCCTAGTAATATACCAAAAAGTACACAAAATATGCACCTTTTTGATATTCAGATAGATCCAAGACTTCTTTCATGTGTCGAGCATCAACCTTAATCTTGCAACATGTTTCTTCAATAACCCAAATATTGTCCAATCATCGAAGTATACTACTAAAAACTTGTCAACATATTCTTTGAAAACTACAACCACCACTCTTGAAAATATGGCATGGGCATTCTTCAGTCCAAAAGGCATCACTGTATACTGATATGAACCCCATTTTATAGTGAATTTCGTCTCATGTCGATCTTCTAGTGTAATTCTAATCTCGTGGTATCTTGAAAATAGATCTATAAATGAATAGGCTTCCAGACCTCCTACATTGTCCAATAATTCATCAGTAAAAGGAGTAGGGAATGGGTCATATAGACATGCATCATTTAACTTCCTTAAATTAACACAAATCATGATTCCTCCTTGTGTTTTCTTTTCTTGTACCACCATAAAACTTACCCACTATGATTCTTCCACATGTTCAGTGATTCTAGCTACTATCATTTTGTCATGTTCTTTCTTCACTTTTCCTTTATAATTTGGATTTAGTCTATAAGGCCTTTGCTTAATTGGCTTCACATTAGGCTTTAGAGGTTCATGACTCCTAAATCTCCTACTATGTTTTTCATATCCGAAAACTTAGTGGGGAATAACTCCTAGTATTCATGTAGAAGATTTGTCACTGTGTTTATTGTTTCTTCATCAAAATAATCTCCTGTAGTTGCAAACTTCAGCTCCTCTTATGATCTTATATTCACCATCTTTGTATTTAATGTCTTTGTTATATCGGGCATTTCTAACTCAATTCCATTCTCTTCCCGCTAGCCTTCAGATTCTTCTATGTCAATATTACAAGGGTCTTCATCTTCTTCTGCAGTGATGTTGTAGCATTGTAGTACATTTTGTAGCTGCATAGCCTAATTAGGCTGCCAAGTGAGTGGAAATTCATTCTCAAAAATATTCTTTCTAACTATCTAAAGGGATGAATTTATACATGGACAATCATATTCAAAACTAAATGCAAAAATAAACCCATCAACTATCTCTTCCCAGTTTGCAATACCATGTCAAAGTTCTATTTCTAAGTACCAATTTTGAGGAAGTGTCTCTAATGTGTTGATGAACCCATGCACCCATTCTTCTTGTGGAATCTCCTTCCATGTTGTCATGCAGAGATGGATGTGCTCTCTAGGATCTGTTTTAACATCATATTTATCTGCCAATTCTATTTCTACCTGAACAAACCTTATCCATATCAACCTTTGACATTCTTTCCAATTTCCTATATTCTTCTTATGTGTACCCCACCATCTAGCAAGAGTAGCTCTTAGGGTTATATCTAGAGCTAATAACATTTGACACTTTGGTACATGTTCTTCATATTCTTCAAAAAAATTATTTATATCACCCAAACTATCATAAAAAAGTAAGTCACATACCTCAGTTATCATACACCGAACTTCTTTAGTGAGTTTTTCACATCACCTTGTAGACACTTCATGTAACCTATTTTTCCAATTTTCCAATTCTTCTTTTGAGTTTGAAGCACACAAACTATCATGCTCCCAACTCAACATCCCTTCAATAGGGTTAGCACAGCCTTGTTCTTTTTCTTTCATCTGATAGATGTTATCTATATCAACTTCATTTTACTCCTCTTTAACTGGTTCAGTATACCTTTCTCCTTCTGATGGATCCAAGGGAACGATCACTCTCATATTGTTGCTTTCAAATATCAATTGCGTATTATTTAAGTTGATTATAGACATGTTAGAAAATGCCCAATCCAATCCAAGTAATGCAGGGTAGGGGTTACTGTCATCCACAATTTCTATTACTTCAAAATCAGTAGTAGTGCGCACCCCTTCAATGTCCATTGTAATGCTTGATAGTTTTCCTAGAGGAACAATATTTTGTTGATTCACCATTCTCAGTTGAATAGGTGATCATTACAACTTCGATTTACCCATTAACTCCAATGTTTTCTTTGTTAGGACATTAGCTTCAGATCCCAGATCTAAAATAACTTGGTCCATGTCATGTTCTCCTTTTTTTCCCCTGGAAAAATCGTAATCTTTCATTTACGTTAGAAAAATTACATATTGTAGATGCACATGGGTGCATATGCTATAGTTCTCAGCCTGTAAAAAGGCTCCACAGATGCTCAAAAAACATTAGCGTATTTACCAGATTACATCACGCAGGATGCTCATATAAATATTGTTCTGTTGATATATACATATTTGCCACACAGGGCCATTCATATTCTTTCTTGTCCATTCATGAAAATTACAAAAAACTGTACAATGACTGTCAAAAATTTGTTGTTGTTCAGTTCATGGGCTTTCTGCTCTGTGGTAATGAGGGTCTATGTATGGTCGGTGGTAATATTGGAAGGAATTTGTCCCTCGCTGCTCATGGATCAACCACTCCCCTCGGGGAAGTGACGTGGCCGCCTTGGATAATTCGTTGGCACTGCTATTATATTCCCTGTAGATGTGTTTGCAAGTGATATCATTAAAAAGAGCCTTCATATATTGTATATCATCCAATATATTGATGAGTGTGTAAGTGTGGCATGTAGTGATATTATTGAACCAATCTACAATGATCTTTGAATCTCCATATATGTGAATGACCATGCAATTATGATTCAATGAGAAATGCATGAGATGACGAAGTGAGATGAGTTCAGCAAAATTGTTTGAGCCAATCCCTAAGCCCATTTGAACTTTATAGTAGTTTTGTTCGCTGATATAGAGGATGAAGCCACCGCCACATCCCTGCTGTTGTGCTGCACCATCAAAAAATGCCCAGGGGACATTTTTGTCAATGTGCGGGGGTTCATGTGGCCTACAGATATGCAGATGGAGTGGCTCAGGCATGTCGTTGAAAGCTGATATGATGAGAGCAGATGTGTGTGACCAGCTAGTTGGTTTGTCGTTGAAAATATTCTGGTTCCGTGCCAACCATAGGTACCAGCAAATGATAATTGGGAGGCTCTGTAATTTAGATCCTCTGTGCCTATGATACTAGCTCTCCCATGCTCGGATAATGTCATCACCATCCCATGTGCCCAAAAATCTGATACCTGTTGATATGTTTTTCCATAATTCTATCATGGTTATACACTTCAAAAATAGGTGTGTAGTCGACTCAGCAACATTTTTACATAGTGTACACCAGGTAGGCCCATAGATGGCTCGGTGCATGAGATATTCCCCTGTGAGGAATTTGTCTTTTAATATACACCAGAAAAATAATTTTGTCCGAGGTGGCGCTGTGAGCTTCTAGATAGCCTTCCACCAGATAGTAATCAAATCCGGCACTTTGTGTGAAATCAACACTTGATAGCCCGACTTTGGGGTATACATACCATTGTCCGAGTAGTGCTAAATGAGCTCATCCGATCCTTCTTTGATCCTAATGTGTGATTCAAGAAGGGCTGTGGTGTAATCATTCCATTCTTGATGCCAACATTGTGGTAGGTTTAGTTTATGAGCAGATTTCCATCATTGTGCAAGTATGGTGGAATTTTGAGGATCTGTAATGTTTGCTAGGACAATAATCTCGTGGGAGTGCAGATGTTGTATGAGCTCCCTGGAGAGTAGATGCCTACCCCCACTACCTATCCATGGATCAAGTCCAATACGAGCCAAATGTCCATCGTTTATTCTCCACACAAGATTTTCCCTTATGAGAGGTAGAGAAAGAAGTAGGGCCTTCCATACCGATGAGATGCCAGTTTTTGGCCAGTTAGGTAGCCGAATCCATTCCATAATATTCATAGGCCAAATATATTTGTGATATGAGATGCAGGTCCATAGATTCTGTCCCGTGAGCAGAGTCCACCCCATCTTTGTTGCGAGAGCCTGTGCAAATAAGGGTAGATCTTTTAAACCCCAGCCCCCCCATTTCTTGGGCAATGCTATCCTGCTCCAGCCCACCCATGCAAAGATCCTCTTATCCTAATTTCCATTCCATAAGTATCTGTTGCAGATTTGTTGTAGTCTACTCAATATGCTTCACAAGATCCAAACGAGAGCCATCCAGTAGACGGGCATGGCCTCAAGGACATATTTTATCAATACAAGTTTGCCAGCTTTGGATAGATATCGGTGGCTCCAATTGTTTAGCCTCTTCTCCAATTTTGATACAAGCCATGTCCAGTCGGAAATATTCTGGCTGATAGGCTTGATCCAGAATCCTAGGTATTTTAGACCTCAATCTAGAGGATTAATGCGATAAGGAAACAGGCGGTGAGCAAATTGGGATTCATGAATAGAGGTACGAGTGAAAGTGATGGTGGATTTTGAGTTGTTTGCTAACATTCCAGTAGTTGATGAGAAGAGGGTGAGGATCTTAAAAAAAGTAAGGGAGTCCCTGATACTGCCATCAAGAAAGATAATGACATCATCCACAAATAGAAGATGGGTGAGAAAGCAGTCATCCGATATTTTGAGGCCGCAAAGATCACCGTCTCTCTTGGCAGATGCAATCAAATGACTGAGTCCATCCATGACGATCAAGAAAAGTAGGGGTGATAGTGGACAACCCTATCTGAGTCCCCTTTCTGAATGGAAAAAATGAGATGCAGATCCATTTATGAGAACACTGAAAGTGGGGGTGGTGATGCAAGCCATGATCCAAGTAATGAAATTGTGAGGAAAACCTAGATGAATGAGGATCATCTTAATGAAAATCCCATTGACATGATCAAAATCCTTTGCCAAGTCAATTTTAAGGGTGATGGCCTTAAGGTGTCTGGTCTAGATTGAATGAATGGCTTCCTAAGCAGAGCCAATAGCTTCATGAATCTGGTGGTGTTCAAGAAATGCAAATTGTTGGGGAGCAATATGGCGAGATAGGATAGGGCGAAGACAATTTGCTATGATCTTGGAGATGATCTTATAGAGACAATTGCAGAGGGAGATGGCTCTGTAATCATTGAAGGAGGATGGGGAGCTCGATTTAGGTATAAGAGCGATAAAAGTCGAGTTGATGGCATTATACAAGGTCCCAGATATGTGGCATTCCTCCACAACCCTAAGCAGGTCCTGACTGAGTAGATCATAGAAAGCAATGTAGAATTCAATGGTCCAACCATCCAGGCCCAGGATTTTATCCTTTTTTAACCATTTTAATGTGCCCTCTAGCTCCCCAGGAGTCACAGGATCAAATAATGCCTCCGCTTCTTCCCTGTTTACAAATATGGGGAAGTATTCAACATTCTGTATGATATATGCAATAGTCAAGCCAGGGGGGTATTTATAGAGGTTCGTGAAGTGAGAGGATCCCAAGTGAGAGAGCTTTCTACAAGTATCAACCTCTCCTCCCTCTGGAATTGGCATGCTCCAGATAGTGTTTGTGACTTTTCTGCCTTTTGCAAAATTGTGAAAGAACCTAGTGTTGTCATCCCCTACTTTTAACCAAATGGCTCTGCTTCGGAGGCGAAGTGATTCCTCTATGTATTTTAGTATCTGAGACTTCTGACTTTCAAGCTCCACCAGGTGTGATTTTTGTTCAACTGTAGCAAACCCCAAACCTCGCTCATCCAGTAGGGAGTGAAGTTCTGATTCAATGTGCAAAAGGGTCGAATTATCCCTCTGATATTTATCTCTGGCCCATTTGATGGATAGGTGCTTGAGCTGGGATAGATTGGTGCAGAAACCTTTTGCAAGTGAGTTTGCTCTATCAATCGGATTCGCAGCCCAATAATCCAATACCATCCAGATGTAAGATGGGTCCTGAAGCCATACATGATTGAACTTGAAAGGAGCTTTGGGCTTTTGAGTAGGTCCCACGATCTCCAGGTATATAGGGGAGTGATACGATATGCCCCCAGCACCCACCCATTGTTTATAGTGGTGCAACTGTTGAATTAGGGTCTCTTTCATGATAAATCTGTCTAGTTTGTGGGCTAGGGCAGCCTCACCCACCCTTCTATTCCACCAAGTGGGGAGGGGTTTGTTCATAGGGACATCGATCAGATTGTGTCGAGCCAGGAGATCAGTCATGTAGCCCATGATCGAGTCCACCTATGCCATAGATCCCCAAGATTCACCATACCCTAGGGAGAAATTTAAATCACCTCCAATAATGATGTGCTCAGCAGAGAAAATAGAGAGACCAAGCAGATATTGCCAAAAATGCTCCCTTTGTTGACAGGGACCATATATGTTGATGACACGAAGGCTATACCCGAGATCCACCGAAAAGATATCTATTCCCATGAAACCCCGACCTCCCCAGGAGGCTTGTAATCTGATGGATTTGGGGTTGTATCCAATTGCTAGGCCACCTGATCACCCAGTAGAATCAAGAGCCGAGAAATGCCACCCTGGACATATGGAGGATAATGTATCGGAAATAAGATTGGCCAGGCCTAGGGTTTCTTGCAGTAGTATAATATCGACAGGAACAATCTCAAAAATTCTACGCAGAGCTAGTTTCTTGGAGGCACTAGCCATGCCCCTGCAGTTAAAAGAGAGGCATTTCATGGGGGAAAGCTAGTAGGGGTGTTCACTGCTCTAAGAATCCCATCAAGAATGGATTGACGACCAGAGGCGACTTCAGCTCCAGCGCATCAGACGGCTTTAGATAGATCTGATTTTCTTCCCCGTGCCGACATGGGGGTAGAACTGGGGATGGCAAGGCCCAAACCAGCAAAGTTTAACGGGGATGCCTTGGTAATAGTGCGGGGGCGTAAGTTATAGTGATGAGCTTGTGACCCCCGAGATAAAGATGGTGAAATGGAATGTGAGGATAGAGAGTGCAAAGAAGGGGCAGAGGGTGCAATGGCAGGCGAAGATGATATGGTGCAATATGCAACAGAGATGGAGGGCACATGCATGGATGAGCAAAGAGAAAAACAAGTGGAGGGGGGAGAAAGAGAAGTACCCAAACCAATGGTGTTTGTTGTAGTTGCCCGAGCTCTGGTGACCGGCGATGAACGAGTATTGCGGGCGGCGATCGTTGCCTGTTGGGACATGTGAGTCGAGGGAGATGGACCTGATATAGGAGGTCGCTATGTAGCTGGAGATACGGTCCTGGAGGGTATAGTAGATGCAGTGGTGATGTCCTCTGATTTCTTGTTGAGGGGGCAGTCCCTGAAAAGGTGCCCCACCTTGTGACATCGTCGGCATTGATATGGAACCCCTTCATAATCTAGAATTTGTACCCTGGTGTAGTTCCCCCAATGCAGTGTGATTTTCTCCTCTAGATCCTCGCGGGTATCTAGATGCACAAGAATACGAGATAGGGTTCTATTCCTTGATTCCACAAAGGTACGATCGTGATCAAGGTATGTCCCTAGGGCATTCCCTATACTAATGAAAACCTCCTCACACCAGTACTGGAGAGGGAGTCCTGGCAAACGAACCCATAATGGTCCGACCCCAATTTGTTCTCGCTCGAGATCAAACAGGGGACTCCATCTCTTAAGAAGAACATGAGCCATCTCAATGTGCCAATATCTGCTGAGCATTAGAATGGTGTAGTTCTCTTTTGCAAAATGTAGTGCGAACCGGCCTCTGGGAAGGACTTGAACCTCTGGTAATTCTTTGAGAATGCCACCCCAGATTTCCTTAACCCATAGAGTAAGCCTAGATGCTGAATACGCCCTACCCCAAACGTGACCCACCAGAATAGTGTTTGCCATCATTGCTGCTTCCCCTATTGCCGAGGTCTCTCCAAAGAAGATTGTGATGTCCATTGAGGTTGCTTTCACACACTTAGCTTTTCTTTTCCGCGAACGGGGAGCAGATGGATGGTTCGCTAATGGATCCGGGGAGCCATCCCGAGGGGTGGATCTACCAGAGCGAACCCTGACCGCTGGAGTCTCGAAACACCTAGATGGTGTATGGAGGGTACCAGATGGTGGAGGGTTTACCACTGGAGATGGTCCTACAGTCGTCACGGCAAAGGCAGAGGAAAAGGTCAGATTTGGGTCGAAAGGGGGTGACGGAGGCACTATAGTATTTAGAATGTGAAGGGTCCCAGGGGACAGAGGAGGAGCTTCCAGGCTAGAGGTAAATGGGACGGAAGTCCCTGCTAAAGGTAAACCCAATAGATGCCCCGACAAGGCGACAATAGGCGATGAGCTAGGAGGATAGCAGTCTGACGGGAAACCAGGGCCAGAGAAATTAGGGCACCCAAAAATAATGCGGTCAGGGTGAGGGTCATTGGTATAATCCACCACCTCCATGTCCAGTGATACTCCCAATAATCCTACAGATGAAGACATCCTGATAACGACAAAAGGGCTGGGAACGGGAAAATAGGAAATGTTGCAGTCAGCTACGGGTACTCCTGCAGTAATGGTAACACGCTGCGGTAAACTAGGGTAAAATCAAAATTTTAGCCGAAACCTTTACGGAGACCTGTGACACCTTTCCGTTCCTCCATCGGTGCCTCCTCTCCACTCTACCATGTCATGTTCTCTTATTTTTGCACTAAGCCTCATTTCTTTTCCAGTTCTCTTATGTCTATGTAAATTGTGAACTTCACACATCTCAATTCATGTTACTTCTTTAGATGCAAAGGAATTTATCAATTCCTAAAGTCCTTCTACAACTCTTTGATCTTGCAACAGTTTCATACAAGTTTGAAGAAAATATTTTAAAGTATCTACCTTATATGTTGCATCTTGTTCCTCTATTGTCATAGCTTGGCTTTGTGTACAAGATGATACATCGTAGCTATTCTTCTGATTATGCTGCGCACTGGATGTCAAAGCTCCTATATCCATAAATCCTCATTTCACTTCCATAAAGAATTCTTTTTCCTTTTTAATATCAAACACAGGGGATTTTTCAATAGCATTTCTAACCCATGTAGCTTCAACTTCCTTCTTTCCATCTATTTTATCATTTCTAGTTGCATCTCCACTCCTTATTATGATATTAACTCGAGGTTCATCGATTCTTGGTTCTGCAGTCATCATCTTAATGTTCTGTGTTGGATGTTGATTTTAATTTTCTTTCTTTTTTCCATAAGTACCACACACTCCTCAATTATATGATCAAATGATTTGCAATACTTACATGTCATAGTAGGATTCTAGAAATCTCTTGCAAAGTGACCTGCCTGGCCATAGTTGTAACAAATATTCTTTCCACAACCTCTACCAACTCCGCCACCTAGACCTCTTCCTTGATAGCCACCTCGACCACCATGTTGTCCACTTACTTCTTGTCCATGTTCTTCAACTTTCATTCTATAGGCATCATTACTTCCCTCCATCATCAATTCAGAAGCTTGACAGTTGTTCTCATCATGCCCCACTGATTTGTAGAATTTGCAATATAAGTTTTTTGGAGTCTGGACATACTTCTACAATAGGTAGCAATATTTTGCATGATGTTCACCTCTAGTTTTACATATCTCGTACCATAAGCTCAATATAGTATTCAAAGGGTTAGGTGCTCCACTAGCCATGTAATTTCTAAAGAGAGGACATTGTTCCTTAGAGTGACCTTCTGATTTGCACTTTGTACACCACAATTCTTTTGGAACTTCCTTACTTTTTCTTCATATCTTGTATCTATAGAGTCACATTTTCCAGTTGAATTTGGATCTGATGCATACTTGCAATGGTATCCCCTATAGGTGAAGCTTCTAATTTCATTGCAAGTTTTAAAGCTTTGGCTTGAGTTTCTATCTTCTGTTGTGACAAAGGAAATCTTATATGTGGAATCAGCACAAGTATAAACCATTCTTTATGTTGTTACGAAGCTATTTAAAAGCTCATTTGATCCAATAATATCTTGAACCTTTGGTCAAATTCCCACACAGACTCAATATGCTTTTATTTGATTTCTTTTAGCTCTATGATGCACTGCAACTTGAACTTCAGTTTCCTAAATTATTTTACCAACATTGTTTTCATGTCTACAAATGACCTAATCTGATTGCTTGAATACTTCATGTACCATGTTAGCACTCTATCTCAGAATGTTTTGAAAAATCTACGCTTTCTTTATAGTTTTGTCATGGACCTGCTTCACTGTCCATACTGATTTGCATAAAAACCATAACTACTTTGGATCCTCTGATCCAGTCCCTTTAAAGATATGTAACTTAATATTATTGGCCATAGTTATTCTTTGAGTGGGACGGGGGGTAGGGGCATAGGGAAAATCAAAAGCACCCTGACTACTGCTTGATTTTGGCTTTGGCAAAATTTCAAGGTCGAAGGGTGAATACTGCAGAGTTCCTTCAGGGTTCTTAGGGAAATTTTCTTCACTTTCAGACTCACTTAACAGGGGGCTATAGTCATTTTCTATAAAATTCTTCAGATCTTGGCCACTAGATCTCTTTCTAGTGTTTATTCTATATCTTTTTCCACTTCGTGTTGTTCCAGTTTCTTCTTCAAATCTTCTCCCAAACATAAGTAATTAATAATTTGGTTGCATTCATAAAATTCCCTTTTCGTACAAAAGCATATTAATCCAATGTTTTATAAATTTCAAGAACTTACCTCACATTCGTTTCAATAAATTCCATTCTACTTCACTAAAGGACATAATCGAGTCTATTGTGAACTCAGTAATGAATCCCCCCAAGATGTTTTCAATCTGGAAGTCAATAGCTCTTGAGATCCTATTGTCAGTGTTCTTGAGTCATTATATTAGTTCAGGAGTCCACTTCTTAGGTTCATCTCCTTTAAAACAATATTTTCTATCAGTCAACATTGATATCCACTCGTATAGCTCCACATGGAATGAGCCGAAGAAGATTTCATATTGATCTTCAAAAATATACTACTCCAACCACCTCCTGGTTGATAGAAGCGAGCTTATATTTTCTTGTTCTACAAATTCTTGTTCCTTTTGTTCTACCCAATCTTGAATTTATTTCTTTGATGGATGCCACATAAAGATTCCTCAAACAGATCCCAGTCCTGGCAATAGAACCATCTATTGGCTTAGGTTGGGCTGACCCAGGTTCGGATTTTACTATGGAACAACAAAAACCCTCAATCACTGCCCCTTTCAGCAATGACCCGCAATCAAGTCGCAGTCTCACCCGAAGTGACTATGGGAGGTTGCAGAACTAGGTTTCTGCAATCTTGAGGGATACTGCAATTTGGAAAATTTGCATTTTCTTATGCTTTAACACTTAAAAATTACATCTCATTCATGAAATACTTCACACTTATATATTACCTCGCAGAATTGCATTCATCACTTAAACCTAACATAAACATCCATAAACTTCATAGTACTGAAACAAAGTGCAGATAATAAGAAAATCAATACATGAGACGCATATTTTACCGCGGTTCATCCCAATGTGGGACTACATCCACAAGAATTGTTTCTTAAAATAGAGAATTGGTACACCAAACAATTCTTTTCTACGCACACAGCTGCAGGTTTTCTGTGCACTTAGCTGCAGACCCAGGCCTCTGTGCACTCAGCTGCAGAGCCTCTCCCTTTCTCCAAAGTACAGATCACAAAAATTTCACCATAAACATAGATCTGGATCAATTTTATGTTTTCATTCTTTATTATTCATCCCTGTATATATACTATTACATGAGGGATTACATCACTACATTACCATGGACCTGATACCATGGTTTCCAAAATACAATGGACTATGGTCCAAAACCATCAACTTTTACAATATTTTATGATTCTTACAGAAAGGGAGGGGCTTTGCCCCGAAGCCCCTATGTTACACAGTGAATTTACCATGTGGTCTTCATTGTGCACCATTGCTCTGTGGCATTGTCCACTTCATACTTCACGACATAGTTTCTACTACACACTCCACAAAACTTAGATTTCTTGCCCAAAATCTGGCCATGTTGGGTAGTGCCCAACACTCTCAACAAACCTGGAACAATTCTAAAAATTCTCATAAAAAATCCAAAACGTAGGTACTAACCTAGAAAGAGTGTAAAATATAGATATTTGGCCAAAAAGTGCGCTCTAGGACATGGATCTGGGGTTAAAAAGTGCATGTTTCTCCCAGAAATCTTAGTCGATAGATCTCACATAGATTTTGCCATCTCTTGCTTGGCTCGTATCTGTGACCTGCGGAAACAACCAAAAAACTACCAGAATCCGAAAATTTGACAAAAAAATAAAAGAAAGCTATAAATAGAAATTGAGAGGCTATAAATAGATATATAAAACCTTGAAATTTACTAAAACTTCAATCACCCAGGAATTGAATTACTACACTAGTGGAGTCATCATTTGTTTATGACGAATGTAGTTAAAAACCTAGTGGAGTCGTCATTTGTTAGTATTAAATTTATTGGAAGGTGTACCAAAAACACTTCACATAAGTCACTGGTGACAAGTGACCCCAAAAACAATTTGTGGTTTCTTACACTTCAGATCTGCAATAATAAAATGAGAAAAAACCTGCAATAAAAATAAATATGTGATCCAAAATAGCAAACAACAATAGAAATCCAATGTAATAACCCAGTATGGAAATACTTTTAAATGAATAATAATATTTATCAATAACACTTAGTGAAGGAGATCAACAAAAGGGCTCAAATCCCCCTCCATGGATAGGTCCTTTGATGTCCTTGATGCTTAAGTGATCAATTCTCTTTCTCAATATGTCAAAAGCACAAAACAGTGTGTAGAACTCTAGTGGGAGCTCAAATGCAAGAAGACGACAGTGGTGACAATGATAATAAGCATGGTGAAGAATGAATGAAAGAACCTCTTACTTATTAAAAAGTATTGGGTTGATCTCAAAAATGGAAAATAATAAAATAATATTGATAAAATCAAGATCTAACCATTAGGAATACTCTATTACATTTTTTGGAGACGGAAAAGTTATTCAAAATGGTCAAATATCTTTATTTAGAAATAATTAACAAATAAAATTATTTATTAATTATTTCATTTGGATTAAGAATGGTATGAAATTGAAATAATTATTAAATAGTGATTTAACAATTATTCCAAAAATAGAATTAAGGAATAATAAATGAATAGTAATTTATTTAATTATTCCTAGGTGATTGCGGGAAATTGACAAGGAATGATTATCAAATAATGATTTAATAAATATTCCTAGAGAAAATTAAATAAATAATGATTTATTCAATTATTTTCATGGGGTTTTTAATGTTAATCAGAAATAATCTAATAAAGATGCTTTACTAAATTATTTCCTATGGTGAAAGTGGTTTTACTATGGTAAAATTATTCCTACATGGTGTATTTCGAACCGCCTTGTTAGAAATGGCTAGGTGATCATTTTTTGGTGATAAAATATTCACTCTCAAAGCAAGGGGAAGATTGTGGCCAAATCCATGGCCTTTAGAAAGGGTTCCTCTGCATAGCATAAGTAAGTGGATAAGGTCGTGGAAGAGTATAGGGATGTCTTCTCCTCACCCACATGGGTACCTTTGCACTGTTAGGTAAAGCATTTGATCGATCTTACTCCCATATCACCTCTACCCAATGAGCCAATATACTGCCACTCTCTTCTAGAAACTAAGGAAATTAGGTGATAGATCCATGAGCTGCTACAAAAAGGGAACATCTAGCCAAGTTCATCACCTTGCGGGAGCTAAATTATACTCGTGCGGAAGAAGGATGGTACCTGAAGGCTCTACATTGATTATCTGGCATTGAATAAAATCATTATTAGGAACAAGTATCTAATCCCATGGATTGATTACCTCTTTGATTAGCTTGGGCAGGGGGGAATAATTCAACAAGATTGATTTGAAGTTTTGCTATCATCAAGTTCCAATGGAACCCACAGATGTATGCAAGACCACCTTCAAATCCAAGGAGGACCCTTTTGAGTGGTTAGTCATTCCCTTTGGGTTGAAAAATGCCCCTACAACTTTTATGAGGCTAATGGATGACATCTTGCAGACTTTCACCAACTCCTTCATAGTTGTATATCTAGATGACATCCTCATATTCAACAAGGCTTGGGCAGAGCACTTGTAGCATATTCAGCAGATCCTTCAAACCCTTCAACAAGAAAAACTATGTGCAAACTTGGAAAAATGCACCTTTTGCATGAATCAAGTTTAATAACTAGGCTACATCATTGATGAGAAAGACATGCATGTGGATCTGGCTAAGATCCAAGTCATTTGGGATTGGCTAGCCCCAAAAACTCTAATAAAGCTTCGTAGCTTTTTGGGCCTTCCCAATTTCTATCGAAGGTTAGTGTTGGGATTCTCTCATATCACTTGGTCATTGAGTCAAGTTACCAATGGTTAACAGAGAAAAGTTTTTCTGGTACAATACCCAACAAAAAGAATTTGTTGAGCTGAAACACCACCTTTGCTCTGTGTCAGTACTCACATTTCTAGACCTGCAGTATCCATTCAAAATTGAGACACATGCCTTTGACTATGCTATTGGCATAGTTCTCACCCAATAAGGGCATTCAGTGCCCTATCATAATAAGACACTCTCTAATATGATTCAAAAATACCCCATCTATGATAAGGATATGTATTACATCATGCAACCAGTAGAAACATTACATTCTAGGGAAGGAGACTGTCATCCACATAGATCATCGACCTTTTCATTTTATACAGACACAAGGGATGATGCAAAATGGTTTCCATCAAAAATGGTCCACATATCTACAACAATTTTATTTGAACATTAAATACAAGAAATGAAACACCAATAAAATTTCATATTGCCTCAGTTGGCCCCCAATTGTGGCACTGAACAATGTTCTCAACTCATATAGGGACGAGACTTTTAGATGGTTGGAACTATATAAAAATGATCCATAATTTGCTACCATGCACTAGATTATGATGAATGGAAAGAAAGTATAAGACTTCCACCCCCAGGATACACTATTATGCTACTTGGGGAACCTTTGTGTACCTTCAAGTGTGTGCACTAAGATGATTTTGGAGGCACACTACAATCGAGTTCCAAGAAATTTTGCTTTGGACAAAATAGTGGCAGTACTACAAAAGTAATTTTATTGGCTAAAACCCCAAAAACAAATTGGAAAATATATCTAATCCTGCATTTCCTATGCCATCACTAAGCCAACCATTAAGAAGCAAGGCTTGTACACCACCTACTCCTAGCCAGCCTTGGGAATCCATCTCCATGGATAATATGTATGGTATTCCTTCTAAAAAGCATGGTAATGACTATGTATTTTTTTGTCATTGATAGATTTTCCAAGATGGTTATATTGGTTTCTTTCAAGAAGAGTATCACCGCAGTATACACTACCAAACTCTTCTTCGAACGAGTATGGGTACATTTTGGGATCCTTCATACCATTGTATCATATTGGGATAGAAGACTCTTGAGTGCATTTTTGTCGAGCCTCTGGTCATTGTTGGACACCAAGCTCACCAAGTTGACTGCATTCCCTCCCTAGACTAATGGCCATACAAAGGTCGTTAATAGGAAGATAGTGCACATACTATGCATGTACAACTCCAAGCATCCACAACCATGTGATGAGGGTCTTCCCTATGTGTAGCACAACTATAATAGATCTCTTCATACTTTAATGGACATAACCCCTTTCAAGTGGAACAAGGATTTCAACCATTGTTCCTTATTGATGTTGTCATTCCTTTGACAACTACACAAGAAAACTTTGCACATGTACAATCCAAGGTTGATAAAGCCACCAAGATTATTAAACACATCCAACACATATGCTAGCAGTTTCATGATATCCTAGATAAATACAATGCCAAAGTATAAACAACATCATGATCAACATTGGGTGCCACATAAGTATCAAGTGGGCAACAATGTATGGTTGTGTCTTCAAAAGGAACACCTTGCCAGAGCCCATCAAAAGCTTCGACCACTTCTATATGGGCCTTACATCATCACCAAGGCTCGGGGTGATAATTATTTTGAGCTAAGTATCCATTCATTCATTGGAATTCACCCCTTATTCAATGTGGACCGCCTTCGACCATACTTCCCACCATTGTTGGACGCATCAAACATTGCTAAGTAACTGACACCAATAGAGCTTAATCTAGATTTCCTTGAAAATGCCACAACTAGTTGGATCATGTACACATAGGTTAAAAACACTTTCCAATAGAGGATACAACTGTATCAAGTTGTCAATGTTGGCTAGCTCCTGCACCAAGTCAGGTGGCTCACTAGGGACCAAGCTCAGCAGAAGTTTCCCCATCTCATTGAGGCACTCAACACAATGGGGACGTTTTCTTCCTATGGGGGGGGGGGGACTGATCCAGGCAGATATTGGTGGCCACCAACTTATTCCACTTGGACCCCCAACACTGTTCCCTTTCAGTTTCTTATTTTCTAGCATGCTTTCTATTTTTAGTAGTTTTTCGGGTATTGAACTTCTGGAGTTGTTTTGAGGCCCCAAACGACATTATTTTTGGAAAATGGGAAACCTAGGGTTTATGTTAGGGGTTTTTGGTTGAAATTTTTTGTACTTAGATAGTTGTTTTTAATGAGGTATCATATGCGCCAAACATAGATCATATGTTGAAGTTACAACCCCAAGAAGTTGATGTTCCAATTAAGCCCAACGAGGCCCACAAACTTTTGGCACTTCATCTCTTACAGTTAGGTTTTCGGATGTTTAGGGTTTTCCATTGTTTCTTGTTGATAAAAACCCCTGAAAGCCTCATTGTAACACAATTCAAAATGCATGTATCCATCACATCTCTCCTCAGAGATAAGCTACTATTTTCCGAACTAGTTTGTTTCTCTTATGTAGGAAAACAACTTTCAACGCTTTCTATTTATTAATTGAAGTTATGTTTTTGTTGTATATATGTATCTCTATTTTATTGTTTAAATATGTATTTCATTTTGTTCCTTTATAAATCTAGATCAAGTAGTTTGGATGTTGATATCAAAGAAAGGATCAAGGAAGCATTGCTTCAAGATGAGCATTATCATCATGTGAAGGAATGCTTGCATCAAGAGCTAGAAGGAGCATTGTGTAAGAATCACTCACTCACAAATGACAGTATGCTGAAATTTAGAGGTTGGTGGTATATACCTTACATGAGTGACTTGAATAAGCTCATATTTGATGAGTTTCACAAAATACCTTATTCAAGTCTTCCTGGTTATGAGAAAATGACAACATCTATGAAAAAAATGTATTATTGGACGAGAATGAAAAAGGATGTTTCCGAGTATATTTCCATATGCTTGGAGTGTTAGCAAGTGAAAGTGGAGTGTAGACATCCAACGATATTATTACAACCAATCCCCATTCTTGAGTGGAAGTGGGAATTAATTTCTATGGAATTCATCACAAGATTACTAATAACATCTAGACAACATGATGCAATAATGGTGGTAGTGGGAAACTTAAATTTTGGAAAGCATTGTTTTCTAGCTTGGGAACAAATTTGGAATTTAGTACCATGTATCATCCTCAAATGGATGAATAGAATAAAAGAGTAAAAATGGTGGTGGAACACATGCTAAGAAGGTTGAAATTTGGTTTTCATTGATGTCAACCCAAACAACACCTAGGAGAAGCCTCACTTTCAATGACAAAAATGAAAAGGAAGATCAGGGTTCTTGGGTGCAATATCATCTTCGTTTGATGGACCTTTTAATGTTGATTCCAATAGTAGGTGGTAGGTCAAATAACTCCTCATGATTGAGGAGATATGCTTGATCAAAGTTTTTTTCCCTAAATGTATGGTCAAAGTCCCCAAAATGAGATGATGTGGCAGTTTAACAACTGGCTAAATATTTGTTCAAATCATGAGGCCAAGACAAATTGTTATTGAAGGAAATAATTAAATATTATTTTTGGGATCAAACTTAGTTGCAAAAGAGGATTTTATCAAGGATATATTAACTAATATTTAAAGGTTAGTTGACCCTAATGTCTGTTGTGGTTTTTGGCTCTAAAATTTCATTTTTCAAAATCAAAATTTAGATAACCAAGTTGAATTCCCTCTTCTTGAACAGGTCGGCTCCATTAGAAGCCCCTTCTTAATCACTATAAATAGAGGCTTGATTCCTCCACAAAGGTATGCATTAAAATGTTATCATCTATGATTTTTCTCTCTGAAATCTGTGGCCTTGAGTATCAAGCATATCTAAAGTAGAAGGTCAAAGTTCTCTAGAAGACATCTATGACAATTCCTAAGGCATTTCATGCGAAGGGTAATCTCGGACCACTATGGAAACATTATAAAGTCCGAACTGAAGCAAATTTTGGGCAGTATTTTTGGCCCTCTTTTGGAGACTCTTACATCATTAATAGGTGGCATTGTCTTGGATTATTTTTGAATTATTGTGGTCACTTCTAAGAGCTCTCGGAAGGAATACTCTTATGAAGAAAAACTCGTGGATTTGAGATCATTGATCTTTTCTTTGATTTTGTGGTGATCCAAGACCATATTTTGTAGAATACCCTTGAGATATGTTCAAAGTCACTATTTTCATATTCTCTAAGGTAAGTCTAGACTATTTTGGAAGGAAACAAATTAGACCTCATTTGGCTCTTTTCTCTGGGTTTGATCGTTTTATTTTCCTTGAAGTTTTGTGACTAAATTTTTCCAATGTGAGACCACCATTTGTGGCTCCACCTTGAGGTTATTTTTAGAACCTTGTAAGCTAGATTTGAGTTTTATCATTGACATATTTGTGTTACTATAGTATAGAAGGTTGTTTTTTAATCAATTTTTATAGTATAGACATAAGTAAATCAAAGTCTTCTTATTTTTAATCTGAGGAACAAACAACGCATACTACTTGTAATGGAATTCAACCCTTGTCTAAGGTGTGTTTGAACAAGAAGGTTACATTAATAAGAAACTTAAATTGAGGCATAAGTTCACCTTGTTTTATTGATTGAAGATAGATAATGATATCATCATTTTCAATCAGTGTGTTACATTGTATTATGATATTAAAGGCATGTACAATAGTCATTGAGTAGAACCAATTCTAAACACTGTCATATATTTAAAACATAAGTAATAGAAGTATGAAGTAAACCAATGACATCTCCTTGGCAACATATTTGACCAATTTTTGTAGTAGATCATCTCAAGTGCATCCTCAACAATGTACTTCTTAGAAGAAAACTTGAGGTATGGAAATTGTTAAGTAATTGTTGAAGTGAATCTCGTTATTGTGCAATCATAAAGGTGAAAGTTTCTAATTTCAAGAGGCAGTTTTGAATTTCTTGAAGGGTTGATGAATTTGGATTGCCATTGTAATTATGAAGCTTACATCAGTAGTAAAGGGGTTGTTATTGAATATCTTTTAAGTGAGTCATTGTCCCAGGTACTGGAGCCCACAATTATTTCTCTATTTTATATTTTCAGGGTGGTTGGGTGGTGCAAGGTAGGAGCGTGAAGTCTCTTTTAGATTGGTGCTTTAAAATACTTTAAGGTGATAGGGTGGTGCTAGGGAAAGTTGGATTTTGTATGGTGTTGTATCATCCTTTTAGTTGAAGATAATAAAGCTAGGGCATCAGATCCTCCTTCCAGTTGAAGCTGGTAAACCAAGGTGTAGGGGAATCCTTTCAAGAGTTGGAGATTCCTCATAAATTTAATCTTTTTCTAGAGTACTAGGAAGTTGGAGCTTCCCTTTCAGTTGGAGATAAAAAAAAATTGTACTCATAAATTCTCAAAAAAAATGTTCGGTGGTTTTTCTCATAGAAGGGTTTCCACCTAAAAATATATTGTGTACTGCTCTTATGATGTGTTTATGATTATTGTTCTATTTTGTTGGCATTATGATTCTGATATGGCTCTATGATACAGGTGTTGTACTTGATGGCAACTCCCTCAAGTGTTTCAGGCTCTCAAAATAATGGAAATTAAGAGGCTCGCAGGTGAATGGTTCAAAAGGTGCGGACCCGCAGGTTACCCATACAGGAGGTGCGATCATACCCGCAGGTTACCCGTTCAGAAGGTGCGGACCCCAGTGCACACACTTCAAGGCAGTAAAGCGCGCTCTCGTGGGGTTTCTTATGTTTGGCTCGTGGTATTTAGCCTGCCGTTCTTGATTCTATGGTTTTGGCCCATGGTATTGTTGTATATTATTATTATTATTGAGCCCCATGTTTTTAGGCCCCTTGTATTGGTTATCTATGGTATTGATCCATGATTTTAGGAAGAGCTTGCCTATATAAAGCAAAGGAGATCTCTTGGCTAAGCATCTTTTGCAAGTTGAATATCTTAAGATCAGAAATATCGGGTTATTGTTCTAGTGAAGTTAAAAGAAAATATATGAAGGATAATCTCTCAAGCGCATGATCAGATCTGAGCATCTGACTATAGGTGGCACACTTGGGGACCGCCAGTTCGGCCCTAATCAGAGGTACGCAGGTGATTAACGGTGCAAGTGCGTGGGTACACAGAGTAGAAGAAGGCGAAGTGCGTGGGTACGCAGAGCAGGAGAAGGCGAAGTGTGTGGATACTCTGAGCAGAGGAAGGCGCAGTGCGTGGGTACGCAGCGCGACAGAAGTTCAAGTGCGTAGGCACAGTGAAAGTACGCGGCCCTTCAGAAGAAGAAGGTGCGTATGTACGTGGCGCGATAGCATCTGTGGGTGCGTGGCTACTGTAGTAGTACGCGGCGCGATAGTATCTCTGGGTGTGTGTCTGCAGTTACAGTACGCAGTGTGATTGAAGAAACAGTGCGTGGGTACGCAGTGCGGCAGAAGGGTCTCTGCGAGTATACGTAGGAGAACAGAAGGTGAAGTGCGTACACACGCAGACCAGAGAAAGAAAAACTGCGTATCTGTCTTAAGACCTTTTGTTGGTTGAATTTTTCTATTGATAAGGTGTTCTGGGTTTAGTTTACTGTTACTGTTGATCTGGTTACTATAGTTGACTGGGTGATTTACTTGTACTTGATGATCTCTTGATATTTATGGATCCAGTTTGAAAATTTATGAAAAATGGTCCTTGAGAGAAAAGAAGTAGGGGGTTGTAGCTCCCTTCTAGGAGAGACTGGAAAACGAGAGAGAGTTGTAGCTCTCTGCAGGTTGCAGCCTGCGTACTGGTAAAGGACTGCACCAATACAAAACCTTTGTAAAATAAGTTTCTAATTTGAAAGAAGATAGAGACATATTGCAGTAGGTGGTTTTCACCCACATTGGGTTTCCACCTTACATCTGGTGTTCTTTGGTGTGACTATCTATTTTCTTTGTTCATGCTCATTATTTTATGGTACTGACATGCAAAAATAATTCAAAGTGTAAATAAGGAAGATTTATTAAAAGAACTTGATAATACTGATTCACCCCCCCTCTCAGTATTATTTCCAACAGAGGGGACTCTTGAGCTAAGGTTGCTCTCCTTTGCCAGCTAGATTCTTCCGCCATTGTACAACCCCATTGCAGCTCCGGGGTCCGCGGGGAAGAAGAGTACCCAAGGAGTAGGTCGGGAGGTTAACCGGTGGGTCTTGTCTTCGGATCAAGTGCGTCATCATACAGTCGCAGAAGTGACCGGCAACAAGGAAATACCAACGACAACAAAGCAAGCAGAGTCTCGCCTTGCCGGTGTACGGTACATGTGTATTTCGTTACTACTTGACCTTATTAGATTAAAAGTATATAAATGTGGTGTTATGTTCCTGAAATGAGCATCAACGATGTGTGTATTGATTGAATTGAAATCTCAATGTGTTTATTTTCTGTTTGTAATTGCTGTTAACATTTAATATATATATATATATATATAGTTTAGCTGGGTCATTTCACTGTTTTAGCTAGATCGTTACACTTGGTATCAGAGCCTAGGTTCACACACTGGGCCTAAGAACAGTTATTATATGATAGCAAAACAAAAAAAAAATATCGCTGTAAGTTACCGAAAGCCTACAACTGCCGAGGATTTATCACCATGGGCGTCCCCTACGTCTCCATGCGCTTTTTGCTGCCTTTAGAAACCCAATTAGACTATCGGGCACAGGGTGTAGCTGACACCAGGTTTGCTTGCTCGGATGTCTTGTATTGATTTGAGATGCATGCCATGTGGCCACTGTTTAGATGACTCTAAGTTATTTGGACCAGTTAACCATAACATTTGCTTACAGTTAAAAACAAGAAAAATTAGCAGCAACACGTTGGAAATTCAGAGTGGCATGTGGAGTTATTTGGACCAGTTAACCATAACATTTGCTTACAGTTAAAAACAAGAAAAATTAGCATTAACAAGTTGGAAATTCAGAGTGGCATGTGAAGAGTGCAACTTCGTTAATTCACATTCTAACTTGGTAGGTTTGCATAAATTCCATCATTGAGATGGGGAAATAAGATCCCGACGCAAGCAAACCCGAAAAAGGAGTTTTAGGGCTTTAAAATAACTGGATGAAATACAGGTGACAAGACCACAATTCAGTGCAATCCAGATGTGAACTGGTTTTTGTTACAATTAATTATTCTAAAGGGGAATCTGCGAAATCGAGTGGGCGCAAGCATTTTGCCAATTGTGAGCAGAGCTTCCAGGAGAATATGGTTGCCCAGGGCATCACGTTGTCTCTTCTGATTAAAGAATAAATCTAATCGACATTAACCGGGTTATTGGCGTTAAATTCTGTAGGGATTTCAGCTAAAAATGGCGCCATCTTGGAGCAATTCGACTTCCAGAACCTCCATTTCTCCGGAGAGGTCCTGTGGGAGCGACAGCATATCAGTGGTGGTTTCAGATGATAAATCAGACGAACCTTCCAGAATGAGATTCAGGGTTACGAAGAAGATCAAGAGGAGGAAAGACAGGAGGTCGAATTTCTGCTTCCGGACGCTCAGAAACATCTCCAAGTGGTGGTTTTGTTTGCTTCTTCTGCCAGCCCTTGTGCTCTTCTACTCCGAACTCTTCAAAACAGTCCCCCACGGCCCTAGGGAAACCCGTGAGAAATTCTTGTCAAACGGCAGCCGAGCTGTAATAAACCATGAAAAGGGGACGGAGAAATCAGAAAAAGAAGGACAGGGCAACTTAAATCGTCTAGACATGCCTACACGGTCTGTCAACGGCGTCAGAGAGCCCTGTTTGAAGCTTCTACCTCCAGAGGATATTGAACATTTGGAGATGCTGTCCGAACAGGCCAATGATAGTCCTGTTAGAAGTGTGCTCTATGCTGTTTTGGAGAGTAGACAAGAAGTCGGAGACAATGCTACAGCTTCTAACCAACTAGAAATGGAAAGCCAAAATTTTAACTTGTTCACTGGAAACCAAACACTCGAAGAGAGACAAGAAAGTTTCAAGGTTATAAGCTGCCTCCAGATACCAGATATTTCTGAGATTTTGTGGGGGCCCAAATGTTTGGCCAAATATTTCTTTTGATACAACAATATGTTACGTGAACAATTTGTTCCGTATGCTTGGCTGGATGCATGACACTTTCACTGATTGTACAAGACACAATGACTGTACACTGTGGTTTCTATAGTGAACGTGGAGGCTTTGATATTGATCTTGAAGATAAAAGATTTATGAACAACTGTAAAGCTGTTGTGTCAACCTGCACATTTGGTGGAGGAGATGATCTTTACCAGCCTATTGGCATGTTGCAAACATCATTAAAAAAAGTGTGCTATGTAGCATTTTGGGATGAAATCACATTGTTGGAACAAGAAGCAGAAGGAAAGAAACTTGGTGAGACTCGCACAATTGGAGTATGGCGTATCATTGTTGTTCACAATCTGCCTTTCAGTGATCAGACACTGAATGGTAAAATTCCAAAGATTATAGTCGAATGTATTATTTGGTGTGGTTTTAAAGCAATATTGAGTTCCATTGGTTGTCAATCAATATTTGGTAAGTGGAGTGATTATAGTTGCATAACTGTCCTTAAATCTTAACCTCTAAAGTTACGGATATGTTTGAGGGTGATGATGTCAACTAATATGGATTCACGATATCTCTATAAGTGTGCTAGGCTATGGTGTTGTGATTACAGATATACTTCGCTCGTATAAGTGTGGAGTATGAGTTGATTAGATGTGTAAGCTAAGGAATAAAAGGACATAGACTACCCTTGTATCTTTTCAGCAACTCACGCTTTGCAATAGGTTTCCTATAATAATTATGGGTCGCAGTAGTTGTTGTAAACCTAAGATTTGGATCTAAAAGACGACGTCTATTCTTTCTCTGCAAATATGTAACATTGCATTGTTGAGTTTGCCATTATGGATGCTAGTAACAATATGGTTACCAGGGAGAGAACGGAAGCGTTGTACATAAAACTTAGACTAATTTCGTATATGCTTGTTTATAATTTTGGGTTTTCCTAATGTCTCTTTAAAATTTTGGGGGCTTTTGTCAATCGATCTATTTACAGTGTATTCAATACAAGCAGTCCCTTCAATATACGAAAGATGACGTGCCAGGGTATGGTGCTGAAGTAATTAGCGTAGTTTGAAGCAGAAAAGAAAATCATTCCTTAGATTCAACTGCTACATAGTCTAATGGTATCATCTAACTGTTTCGAAAAAAGTGGTTTATTATAGATTTTGGACAAAAGAAACTTTGTATGCGTATTTGGTCTATTTAGTTATTTCGAGTATGTCATCCACTATAACAAATAAACTGTTTTCATTGTTTAGGTAGGCATTTTAGCATTTCGTTATTCCGAATCTGTCATCCACTATAAACAAATAAATTGTTGTCATTGTTTAGTTAGGCATTTCAGCGTTAATCGAGTTGTCTCAGTGGAGTTGCAGACTATGTAGCATTATTTGAGCTTTATCAATGGAGATGAGGAATGTTCCGTTCCAATCCATTCACTGGTTGTGGTTTTGACCAGTCTCCTGGTGTGCTGGTTAATTTTTGGTGGATTGTTTATTTGTTGATCAGTGGCGGAGTGCTGTTTTATAGTATGATTTTGAACAAGTTAGATATTGGGGTAGAACAGAGGAAAAACACCTTGTAACATTCATTTCACAAGTCACAATGTATATTGCAATTTCATCTTTCTTTGTATTTCACAATATATATTTGAGAAAGAAAAGACCAAGGTGTAATCCTCATTTCTTTCTAGTGTTGTCACATTGGGTTTCTCAGGCTAAAATCCGTGATCAAATTTTAATGGTATGCTTTATTTTTACTGTGTAGCTTTTCTCTTATATTCTTTGTTCATTTGTTGATTTCTCGTAAGAATGATGAGCATTAAAATAATTTTTCCCATGAATAAATAAAGCACTCCAATTGGAGACATCAGGTTTTATGAATATGATGTAGAAACATGATTGCAATTTCTGAACAACCCACATAATAGGCATTAAATCTTACATTGGAGATAGGTTTAAAATGTCAAAAGTTTTGTGAGATATAATATTCCTAATTTTCATTCCCTCCTAGCCTAAGTGAAAGCGAGTGCATGACATTGATTCACCTAAATATATTGAGATATAATGAGTAAGCAAGTGTTGATGGACTTTAGCTGATTGCGGAAGCTGATGCCTTGCTCTATCAAACAACTCAATGGTTCCTCAAACAGAACATAGTATTTAAATTGACTCTCGCTCTTGAATGATCATTTTATTGCTAGCAATAAGGATGACTTAACATTCATCTGATGGACATGTCGTATTTGTAAGGTTACAAAATATATAACAAGGAAGATGTTGTTCACTTTGGCTATTGGGGAAAGTATTCATTTTAGCCAATCGTATTAATTTGAGAAAATTCATTGGTAGCTCATCATGCCCTCGGGAACTTTCAAATCCATTGATGCATATCTAGTTATGCATAACAATTTACATAAGACAAGTTATCTTGCTTTTAGAAGAGGTATAAGATTCCAAGTATTAGTTTCCACTAAGTAATAATGTTTTTCATTTACTGATGTGTGCTAATCTAAATGGCCATAAAAATTTTCAAATAAGTCTCGATCATAAGTAATGAAAACATCATGTAAAAGAGAGGAGACTCACTTGAACTATGAGCATATATGGAATTCATTTATAGGATCATTGAGAAGATCACTAGTTGCTTATTGAGTTGCAAGAAACCATCTAGGAAGTGATGGTGTCTGTGTAGGTTCATGTTCAATTGACGAAACTAGAGGAAGGTAAGAAGGAGGAGGTAGATTTTCATCCTCATTATCATCATTTGAAGAAGAAACAAAATAGTATCAATAATGAAATAAATGGGAAGGGAAGATGTCATAGATTTTGAAGATGGTTTGCTAATAGAATATGGTAAAAACATGAAATTAGACTTATATGTTGAGAAATTTTCACTAATCTTAACATCTCTCCTCTAAACAATCTCATTCAAATTTGGCAAGAGAAATCTATAAACTTTCCCATCTCCATGTATCAAACAATTTTTTATTTTTTATTTTTATTTTTTTTTATGATGTAGTAATTTTGTTTTATCATCAAGAGTGTGAGTTCAAGCCTCACTACTAAACCCATGTAAATCTCTTAAATTTTCTTTAATTTTACTAGATAATTCTTGTACTGTTATATTTTTTTAAAATCCTTTTCTAGATCATGATTCACTATTAAATAACATAGTTAATGGCTTCTAAAAAAAAAATGAAGAATTAATCCCATTATCACGTGGATTGAGTTAATACAATTTTGTATTTACTTTAATATGTGATTCTTCCTCCTTGAAAACCATTTTTCTATGGTGTATATGGAGCAATATTATTTATCTAAATGTTTTATGCATCTATAAGTTGTAAATTTATTATTAACATGTCGACCTCCATTATTGGTTCTTAGCCACTGTGGTCAATGTCCAAATAACTTCTAAGGAAGTACCTTGTTGGCCAACAACATTTTAGAAGCTTCACTTTTAAGTTTCCAAAAATAACCGAGAGTGCACCTTGATAAGTCATTAATGAAATTCAATTAAATGAAAATATAAAAAGAAGTAAAAAAATAAAATTGTGCCATAGAAATCATTAAGAACAAGCTACAAAGAGGTTGAGACATACGAGGACACTTGTTTGCCAAAAATATCTATATGAAGTTTATGGAGATGATAGTTGGAACAAGCCTCATGTATATAAGAAACCAGAGTAATTCCAATCAACATATTTTGATTGCTTAGCTATTTCAATGAGAGAGAATTAAAAACATGAAATTTCTCATGCAAATGCTTTTATAGGTCATATATATGACCAATAAATGTGTAAGGAGAAAATTACAACACAAGCATGTAAGTTCTATACAATTTCATAACAACATTGACAACATTATTAATTAAGACATTCTTATGGTATTTTAAATCTTTAACTTGCACTTGTAAAGGTGAAAACTCTACTAGTTTAATTTCATCTCAATGTGTGATTTGATATACTAAAATAATATTTCAAGAGACACTTCAAACCCATAATATATCATTAAAATGACCATTGTCAAGTTAAATTGTTTTAGACCCTAAAACATAAGAAGATATATCATTTCCAACACATATTTATTTGGTGATAAATTTATTAAAAAAAATGGTGTATAGTTATCGTTATAATAATATGTAGAATCAAAACGCCACCCAAAGAAGTACTAAATGTTGCATCGAAGGAAAAATAGATGGAGGAAAGTACACATCCGTTAGAAAAAGTGGTAGATGTAAAATATAGAATGATGTTATTCTTCTTTACTGTTGATTATAAATCCTAACATCTCATCTTGGGAAAAACATGTATTTTTCTCAATCTCTTTCTTTTTAATTCTGATTGTGTCCATGGAGAGTTGAAGCTAGTTGAGCGGCTTTAGAACCTTTATTTTCCTTATTGTATTGGTAATGTTATTTTCCTTATTGTATTGATAATGTTATTTCTATGGATTATCATATTTATCTTTTTATTGTGCCACTTATTTGTTAGATGTACTAGAACACTTATTTGTTATATGTACTTTTAGTGATGATCATTGAAAGATTTTTGAATAAAAATGATCGAAGATAGAGTTGATTGTAAACATCTGTTAGAGCTTATTTGATGGAATGGAAAATTGTTACAATAATACAATAACATCATTAACTATAGAAATAACCAGATATGTAATTTGATCATCCACCTTTTATAGATTGTGGTCTTCAAGTAAAAGTATGAGTGTTTTGAACTAACATAGATCAGTTTCAATGCCATTAAAATATTTCAGGTTTCGAAAGATAAATTTTTGAATCTAGTGGGCTCAAATATCATAATACAATTTCTATATTTCCCTTATGGTGCCTTCTCCTTGTTCATAAGATCTTATCATGTTCACTGATAAAGCAAGGTTTCAAAATTTTGCAAAATAGAGTTAATATTTTATAGTTATTCTATGAAAAGAAGTGAGGTCATTACGAAGATTATAGCTATTGGGTGATAAAAATGAGGTATTTGGTAAAAATAGGAAATATTTAATACAAGAAAAATATATATTTTTTATTTTATTAGAAGAATATATTTTTAAGGTTTATAAACTAAAAACTTTTTATACTTATTTATAAATATTCAGTGAGAAATTAAAAGCACATGCTAATTCATGATTCTTTAATAGATTTATACACTTTTCTTAAGTTTTTTTTGGTTCGCCAATACATTGAAGGTGAAAGAGTAAATTAATAAAGATGAATATTATTCCATGAGCTCTACCATTTTTATTAGCTTATGTACGTTTCCTTGAACTATAAGTGACATAATTTTATTTTATTTTTTTTTACAAGGTAACCTTATATATAGATATCTCCATAGATTCTCTAAATGATTCAGTATTGGCCTCGGACACAATTACCAATCAATCATTCACAAAAATTCTTAGATTCCTCAATACTAAATTTATAAGCAATTGTACTCTGACCCTTTGAAACATAGCAAGTACATAGCAGAGTATACAAGGAACCCTCTGCAGCAGTTTCAAGAAATTCAGTAGTTATGCTTCTATGGCTCCATGTATGTTTTGGATGTTCTGTATTTTGTGTCATGCCACATAATGATTTATTTCTATTTTGTTATTCGGTAATCCTCCATTTCAGGACAAGGACTGGTGTATGCAACTAGGTGGTTTTAGAAATATAATCTTTTAAGTGTATTATTATTGTCCCAATAAGGTTGTATGTGTCCATTCAAGCATGTTGGCCTGTGGTCCAGTGGGACAATTATAGTCCTAGTTCAGCTACTTGGGAGGATGCCGAGGAGATGCGTCATCGTTTTCCTTACCTATTTCAGGGACTTCGAGACGAAGTCTATTATTAAGAGGGGTGTATGTAGTGCCTGCTCTAGTTGACTGACAGTGAGATGATGCAAACATTTAATTAGACATAAGGCCCACACTTTATCCTTGAGGACCTCAGGTTGAGGATCCGGACACATGACACTATTATTTGAGATATTCATGGTTGTGATGTTTATAAATGCTTTCCATTGATATTATGATAGCATTAATGGTTACGTATCTTATCTATCAGTGTTCCGATGATTGCAACATTAAATAGTTAAGTTTGGTCTCTATTTGAACCTATGACGTGGGTAGTAAAGAATATGTATGCGCTCTACTAAAAGCATAATGATGATAAATTTGATGAATAGGTATATTTCTATGATGGTATGATGTTGATAGCTTTATGAATATGTATGTTCCATTGATGATAAATGATGATAGCCATGAGGGATGTGTCCCCTATGTTACCTACTTCCATTAGTTCAAGCTTATAATGGACAATTATGTGAATGACCAGGAATTTTTAATGATGCTATTATGATAAGGACTAACTATGAGAAACCTTGTTGCTAATGATTTTTGAGTATGGCAGGAAACGATCAGAGGTGCTCGCTTATGACATGTCGATGACACCTGGTTTGATGAAAATTCATACTATCTTATCTTTTAAAGTCTAAGTCGATCTTGAAATCTGCCATATATGTTTAACTATATGTTGATGATATGTTAATGGTTGCAGGCACAGATTTGTTGCTTGACCGAATGACTCACATATGGGTGATGGGGTTGTACAAGTGGATGGAACTACATGGGAGGGGTGGGACAGAGTCCCTGATCTCACCCACTAGCACTCCCGCCATGACTTGGGCTAGAAGGGTTGAAACACCTTCGCCTTGAAGATCACGATGCCATGAGGGCAGGTCCCAAAGTTGGGTCGCTCATGAGGAACCTACTGGGGGGCGCGCATTAAGGCGGATTCCTTGATCCCCGGCACCATTAGTCTCACTGTAGCAAGCAACATGAGAGACGATAGCGGTCTATGACGTTGCACGATATTTTCCCCTCGTTGTCACTAGATGCTTGAAGGGCAAGTGGTGTGGCACCCTTGGAATTTCAGGGAAATTCTTGAAGGGCACGACCAGCTTGGCACCCTTGGCATCACAATTAAACTGTTAGATGTGGCACCCTTGGAACTTCTAGGGAAGTTCTTAAAGGGCACAACCAAACTTGGCACCCTTGGAATCATAAAAAAATAAATAATAATAAATAAAAATAAGTAAGGAAGGAAAACTAGGTAAAGTTACACCAAGGGAAAATGATGTTTAGAAACCAAGGAAATTAAATAAAAAATAAAACTTGGAATAAGGAGGATCATAGGAAAAAAATAAATAGAGTACCTTAAAAATTCTACCCTCCCCATGTTGGAAAATGCTAGGTAGATTAGGAGGTGTATTAGGTAAAAAGGGAAAGACAAACATATTTTAAGGATAAAGATTAATCCTTAACCAATTAAACTTAATTAAGAAAAGGGGAAGTTGAATTAAAATAAGAAAAATAAATTAAACTTAAAAGAATTGTAGAGAAGCTCCATGTGGCATCAACCAACATAATAATATCCCTCTAAGAGATAACCTGAGTTAATTTAGGAAGTAGATTGGGGACAAAAATCTTGACTCATTAATTGACTCCAAGTAATAAACACAATTTAAGGAATAAAGGGGGAATAAAGAGACATCTAGGAGAAGAAATAGGAATCTTGTGAGGTGAGGAAAATATTAGTTTTAAATAAAAAGTTAAGTAAATAATTTTGGGTGACCCTGGATGAGAGAGTGACACATGGGTAGGTGAATAATCAAGCTATTAAATAAAAAAAAATAAATTATATGCATGACATGCCAAGTGTCATCTATGAAGACTCTTATAAAAGAAGGGGCAAGCCGTGGAAGAGGGGACTTTTTGGAACCCTATTATTGGATGGATGATATGGTGTCAAAACAGTGACTACGAAGCTATAGTGAGTTTGGTGAGGTAGAGGGTTTTTAGAGAGGGGACTCTTGAGCTAAGGTTGCTCTCCTCTGCCAGCTAGATTCTTCCGCCATTGTACAACTCCATTGCAGCTCGGGGGTTCGTGGGGAAGAAGAGTACCCAAGGAGTAGGCTGGGAGGTTAACCGGTGGGTCTCGTCTTCGGATCAAGTGCGTCATCATGCACTCGCAGAAGTGACCGGCAACAAGGAAATACCAGCGACAACAAAGCAAGCGGAGTCTCGCCTCGCCGGTGTACGGTACATGTGTATTTCGTTACTACTTGACCTTAGATTAAAAGTATATAAGTGTGGTGTTATGTTCCTGAAATGAGCATCAGTGATGTGTGTATTGATTGAATTGAAATCTCAATGTGTTTATTTTCTGGTTGTAATTGCTATTAACATTTAATATATATATATATATATAGTTTAGCTGGGTCATTTCACTGTTTTAGTTACAATTTTCATCCCTCCATCAGTGATCAAATTCTCTTTTTGCATGCATTTTAGGTGTCCCATCCGATTAGCTGCATTCCATTAGGTCATGGATCAACTGATGGTAGTGGTTCATTATCAAATTTCCCTCATGGTCTTTACCTGCTGGCCTATTTTCACAAGTTTAGGTCATTTACAGTCATTTTTTGTCATTACATTTGCAAAAGCCATTTTTAGGGTTTTAGGTCTCGTTAGGTCTAGGGTTTGCCACCATAGTCATGGAAAAGCTCAATAAACGGTCAGCAGGCACATGAGGAGGTCTAATAAGTTCACAAAATCAAAATTTCAATGATGATATACTCAATAAGTGATTTTTTTCCTCAAAACCTTGTTTTGAGGTAAAACAGAGTTTTGGTAAAACAGAGTTTTTATTTTCTATGTATAAATTTTTTATGTAATTTTAATTTTTCTATATGTAATAAGTTTAGAGTTGCTGCCCTTGGTCACCTTGCCAACTCCAGCCACTGCAAGTAAAAACACAAGCATCAATGCATCAATTTGTTAAATGATTAAGAAAAGTCAATTTCAATGGAAAAACGAAGTTCAAAACCAAAAGTGACTTTAACATTAGATAAGTGGGTTTGAGATGAGTAAAAATTTAAATTCATTCATATTTAAAGTGAAAGAGGTCCTCTTTATCATTTCATTGTGAAAATTTACTCTTGGAGAGCAAAAATCGCAATTTGGGAGCCAAGGAGACAAAAACCCTGTTTTTCAAGGCAAATTGGCCTGGCACTGCGCATCAGAGGCAGTGCGATGCGCATCAGGCAAGCGCTGCGCATCAGAGGCAGAACGATGTAATTTTGAATTGGCGATGTGCATCAGGAGGGTGCTGCACATTAGGCCCAGTGCGCTGCGCATCAGTCCAATTTTGTCTAAATCATCCCAAATCGTGCCATAACCCTCAAATTTGCTATATTTGCATTCTACAAGTAATAATCATCCTTCTAAGGTTGAATTTGAGGTAACATTGGTGTTTTTCATAAATATTGCATGTGGAAAATGAAACCCTAGTTTCTCTTCATTGTTTACCATTCTATTGTGCAATTTTCATCCCATCTTCATAAAAACATCATCAAACGCTTTTTCACTCTTTTATTACCCTAATAAACTCCATTTATCTCATTTTCCCATATCCCACTCCCCTAAAGCAACTATTTCCCTCATCAAACCCTAAATCCCTCACTAAACCCTACTTTCTCAAAACCATTCGCTTCATTCCCCAATTTCATTTCCCAAGAGTAAAATCTCTTCATACTCATCACCATTGTCCTTTTTCATCATACCTTCATCTCATCATTTTCCTAAGACAAGCACTATGGCAAGAAACACTGATTCAAGCTATGAACAAGAAACACAAAGTGATAGTTCAGGAGACAGGAATGTATAGCCTAGGAGACCTCACAAGGGTGGGAAAATAATCAGAGAGGAGCCTATTAGCATTGCTAAATTTCTTGCTTGCCCTCTTGCCACCACTTTTTTCAGTTACCAATCTTGCTTTGAATTTTGTGAGCTAGTTGAGAGGGTTAAGTATCATCATGAATTGGCTAGGCAATTTGTCACCAACATGGAGGACAATATGGTACAACTTGCTGGCATCAACTTCACTCTTTCACCAGCCATTATTGCAGAAGCAACTAGGATGCCAGATGTGGGGGAAAGATGGAACAAGAGACAAAATATTAGAAAATAGAACTATGAACCCTACATTAAAGCCAAATATCATAGTCAATTGGGTAGGGTGTTTCCTTTTAAGTTTTTGGAGGACATGTATGTGCCATTAATGAAACTCATCATTAAATACTTCACATGTGAGGGAAGGTTCTCCAGACTCTATGCTTATCATATCAGATTGCTTATGCATTTTACTAGTGTTAAAATGATGAGTATTCCATACTTCATTTGCAAAAACATAGAGAGGATGACTGTACTTGCAAAAATGAAACCATACCCACAACAACTTAATAGCATTTATCACTTTGCTTTCATCAAGATTGTTGTTGTGCATTAGCTCACTCAGTTGGGAGTGCCATGGGAAACCTTCATTTCCCATGAGATTTTCAAGGGGACTCAAATGTTTGCAGAACCCCAAGAGGAAGGTGGACCTTCCGGGCAACAAAGAGAGCATGAAATCATAAGTGAAGAGGCTCACATTCCTATGTTTGTAACTTATGAAAAGGGGACAAGAAGACTTTTTGCAGCTGCCAAACGAGTATTATCTCCACCAGGGGTGGAAGGGGTCTCGTTCTCTTCACCAGACAATAGGCAAATGCTATCTTCACCTGGGGTGAAAGGGGCTTTGCCTTCTTCTTCAGAAGAATAGGTACAAGACAGAGGAAAGCAACCATTGCATGATGAAAGGGCCTTCTAAAGGCCAAGATAGGGATTTCATTTTGATTGAGGAAGAGGACACTGATTTGGGCTCCCAAAGCTCAAGAATCAAGGATGTGATCATCAAGGAGAAAGAAGCTGAGATCCAAGCCTTATCACTTAACCTTGAGAGGGATAAATGGATGATTAATTACCTTGAGCAACAGAAAAAATAATTGGAGGACAAACAAACAATCACGGAGCTGCAAACCATAAGGGAAAACCGATAATTGGCAAAAAGAAGGAAAATCAAGTTGACTTCACTAGAGAAAGAAATAGAGGCTGACCGAGAATCATGGTTGGAAAGAGTGAATGTCCACCTTGAGAAGCTTCTTGACAAGGCTAATAAGGAGAAGAACATATTGCACCACATGGCTTATCACTATTTGGCCCGGAACAATATTTGCAAGGCAAGAATAAGAAGCCTAAAAGCCAAGCTAGGGAGAGCCTTAAAGGCCAAAAAGGAGCAATATAAACTTAGAATCTTGGTTGAAGCTTCCTTGGCTCAGCAAAGCAATTGATAATCTTGCCTCTTGCCAATTTTGAAGAATTTTGGAGAACTTTTTGTCATTTCCCAAATTTTAATTGCAAAACACAGAAATTTTCCTCTGATGCACAACGCCATTGGCGCTGCACATTGAGCTAGTAGGGAATTTTGAGGAATGGCTTACATTTTTGGATTCCTTGTGAAAAAATATGAAATCCCAAAAAATTTCATGAATTTTGGAGGGGATCTGGGTCACCTAAAGGGCAAAAAACACCTCAAAAATGCCCTCTCTGCCACTTTTTGGACCCATAGGAAGCAATCTTGGGAGAATTGATTTTTGGAGGGGCAAATGGACACCAAATCCAAAAATTCCACTTGTCCTAGAAAGTAGACAGACAAACCTTTCCAACAAGCCATCTTGGAACAAATTTGGTGAAGGGAAGGCCTTCAAAATCAGCTTGGAAAAGGCACTAAGCATCATGCAAATTTTGCCAATTTTGCTCAAAAACTCAAATTTTCGCCTAGTTTTCTACCAGTTTGAATTTTTCTCTCTCATGGTCAAATTCATGATGTAAATTGATATAGTATGATGTAAAAATGATGAAAATTGACTTAAGGAGGTAGATACATCAGTTTTAGGTGGTTTTGAACTGAATGAATCAATTTCCATAGTTTTAGAGGCAAGCTGTTCCACTGCCTATTTTTCAGTTCCTAGTTTAGATCTTGTTGAAACAGCTCCTAGACTCATGGATTCGACCCCTAATGGCTAGCATGGGTGGTTTGATGCCTATATCTTGCACTTTCTTAGTCATTTGTCAAGGTTGGACTTTTGTGGATGCATTGAGCTACTTTGTACATCACTTCTACAGTTTGGCAAGGAAATAAATCAGGGTTTTGCAGCATTTTGTGGGATTCTTGTGGCAATGTGAGTTAGCATTGTTTTCTTCTCTATAATTCAGTTTATTTTATGTTTATGTGTGCCATCATATCTCTTATTCTACATAACTAAATGAATCAAGTGTAAAGGGTAGAATCCATTGATGTTTCAGTGCTCTGCCTTGGGGTTTATTTAGTTTTACATGTTTTCTATTGTTTGAAGAGGACTCATGACACATGCATACCCTTGTTGAGTCCCAAACTTGCATCTTTCCTATACACCTTTCTAGACTTCTTCCATTTACCTGGACCTCCTAAGTCATCAACATCATTGCATGTTAATCATCAAAGAGCATTTAAAGTGGTTTTTAACTATGTTTTGTGTCTGCTGTTTGAATTAGGTTTTTGCTCATTGAGTTGCGAAATCTTGTCACTTTTCGCAGCTGCTTCAACTTTCCACAACGATTTTGTTAAATTCTATATTGCAGGTGTCTTCAGGCAAACGAAGCCACATGGGCAAGTTGGAAATGACATGGATATGGACCGAGTCTTATTGGCTCAGTCGAATTCACCAAAGAAGGCCTTGGTCAAAGGTAGTCAAGCGGTGGTCAACCTAAGAGTCCTATGGTGACAGAACTCCGTTTTTCACCACGTGAAGACTTGCGTGGCCGTTACTAAATCTCAGGGGACATATCAACACCTGTGGACTGCTCCATAAGCCGAATCCAACAACCACCCTCCAAAGATTTAATCTTCACGGTAGCCATAATGCTAGATTCCTGGACGTGGTTGTTCACGTGTCTCTTATCAACGCAAATTGTAGGAAAGTAGTTATGTCATCCTCTGTTATAAATAATGCGTTCTCATACGCATAGTAGCTAGCTTTTGTAATGTAATTTTGACTGTTAACGAGCCCACTGTGCCGTGACTTTATTTCTATGTTATGACTGCATTTTGAATACATGAGAAGAGTCTGTTTGTAAGCTCAATTCGTGGTTGATAGTTCACTGCCCGAGGTTGTGCAGAGGGCCCCTGTACACACCGAGATTTTGTTTATTGCTGTATAGTTTCATGCTTTATTTCTTTACGTTCCTTATGCCATAATCATTTACGTGTATATATTGCATTGCTTATGGTATTCATGTTTTATTTCTGTCCATAATTTTACATGCCTTTATAATGTTGTTAAATGATCAGTGTCTTTGTTCCAGATTACAGTAGGCAGCCCGGGCATTTGCACATAGTTTTACAATGACTAATGACATGGAAACAATCTTATCTTTCTGTTGATTTATTTTTCTTAGTTTTTAACTCCAGCACTGTTTTGTTTATTTCAATTCTGTTCATTGGCTTTATTAGTTAGTTTAGATATTGAATTTCTCATGTCATTTTCAGTTACCTCTGAAAGCCATAGCGAGACTAATGGTGAGGGATTGAAGTATGGGTGTGTAGTTTGATATTAGTTTATTTTTCTGCAAGTTAGTTATTGAATTGCTCATGTCATTTTCAGTTACCTCCGAAAGCCATAGCGAGACTAATGGTGAGGGATTGAAGTATGAGTGTGTAATTTGATATTAGTTTATTTTCCTGCAAATTAGATATCAAATTGCTCAAGTTGTTTATGATTACCTCCGAAAGCCATAGCGAGACTAATGGTGAGGGGTCAGAGTATGATTGATGTAATTTGATTTTAGCTTTACTTTGCTTACAATTTTTGGATTTCTTTGAGTACAGTTTCTTTTGTATTTAGACAGCATCAGGGATAATAGTTCCATAGTCAATAGTTCACTGTTTGTTTGATTAGAATAGTGGCACATTTTCATTTTCTTTTAGGAATTAATTTCATCATTGCATGTTGTAAAACCTTTTTGAAAGTTTGAAGTTTTGGAAATCAATATAAAGGACATCATTTCCTTGAACATTTATATCCATACTTGTCTTTTAGAATTTCCATCTCACATTAGGAAATCAACGAAGATAAAAACCCCCAAAACATAAAAATAAAAAACGACAAAAGTAATAAATAGGTTATTTTGCACATATAGTGCGTCACACTTCGTCAGCCTACGAAACCTGGATTGAAAATTAAATGCAGCAATTTAGGACACTCTAAATTGACCAAACATTTTGGCGCTGTTGCCGAGGAAGTTTAATTAGGTAGCCAATTTCTTAAAAAAAATAATAATAATAAAAATAAGGGAAAAATTGATAACTTCTTGAAGTATGCTCTTCTCTTGCACCTAGTGTGATCTGGAGGATCAGAAAAGAGAGTTATTGGTTCAATAATTTCTTAGGTATGCTCTCTTCTTGCACCTAGTGTGACCTGGAAGATTAGAAAGAGAATTATTAGCCCAACTTAAAAATAAAAAATGACATGCATAGAGCAAGAGATTCTAGGGGAAGGTTTATAGCTAGAGCCAAGAGTTCGATTTTTACAACTCCAGCTTCAAGGCATAGACAAGATTCACCACCATCTACTCCTAGCCTTAAGATCCCGGAATTCTAGGAGTAGCAGCTGAATTAGAGGATTCTCCTAAACTATCTACCAAACCTCATCTAGAAGAAGACACTTTCTTTACTTCTACTGGAGAGCATATTGTAATCAAAGAAGTAGAATCACCTAAAGAAGAGGAAGGGGAAATTCCTCCTCGTTCGCCACTAGTAGAAGAACCAGAGGACTCTGAAGAAACTATCATGACAGAGGAAGTAGTAGATGGATTTAGAGGTAGAGGTAGAGGTAGAGGAGGAGGAAATAATGGAGGCAACAATTGTGGAGGTGGAGTTAATAATGGAAGAAATAGGGAAGGAGACAACTCGTTTGGATTCCCTATAGTTGATGAGGAAACTCATACAACGATGAAAAACATATCACCATCTGTCCTCCCCAGCTTTTATGGATTGCGAAGTGAGGATCCTGAAACATTTCTGTTTGAGTTTGAAGTAGTGTGTCGAACCTATGACTATATGGAAGACTCTAAAAAACTCAAGATGTTTCCTTCAACATTAAAGGGAGCCGCTTTGAAATGGTTCATGGGATTAGTCACCCAATCTATTAGGACTTGGAATGACATGAAACAAACATTTTTGGATAGATACCTGGACTATTGTATGCCCACCAATCACAAGGATGAGGTATTCAAAATGGTACAAAAAGAAGATGAAAACTTGAAGGATTTACTTGAAAGATTTCAATACAACTTAAAGAGAGAAAAGATGAGAAACTTAGATGAGGAAACACTGAAAGCGCTTTTATTGAAAGCCATTAGAGATGAATGGATAGATATTTTAAACATGATGGGAAAGGGAGATATTTCTCAACTTTCACTTCATGATATAGCATAACTATGTGTCCATCTCTCGAGAGGAAAATCTAAGACAGGAAAAGGGCCTAGAGATCCTTCTCTCATCAGGGCAAACAAATCCGCAAGTGGGTCAGTAAGTAGGGCAGAGATTGGCAATATGCTTGATGAATTCAAAATTGATATCTTAGGGAGCCTTACTGAAGAACTAGACACCCTTAAAATTAAAAAATAAGCAGAAAGCAGAAACTGATGCTCTAGCCATCTTTTGTCCAAAATTTAGGAAGAAACATGCTTTAAGGGAATGTCCCTTGGATGCAAAAGTTGTAGAAACATGTAAGATTTTCTCAAAGAGTCATGAGACCAAGGATTATCCTTCAATTCCTGGGCTCAAAGTTGTCTTTCAAGAAGATCCAAATTCAGTAGAATCTCTCTGTTTTGTTGCAAGAAGACCTTGGCAGGGGCAACAAAACCAAGGGTTTAACAACCCTATGAATTTTCAACCCCTGCCAAATTGGAATCCTTGGCAACAACCTTGGGCCCAACCTAAAAATCCATGTCAATCATGGGCACAAGGAATGCAAAATCCTTATGGGAGATTTGCTCAATTTTATCAATATCCCCCATCTTTTCAAAACCAACAAGCTTCACAATTCCCAAATCAAAACCGACAACTTTCATTGCCATTTCCACAACAAAAACAACATTTTCAACAAAATCCAAATTCCCAACTCTTGCTTCCATTCCAACAAAAGACAAATCAACTTCCAGCTCAGCCATTGCCAAATCCTAACAATAAAAATCCTCAGAATGCTTACATGGTAGAAGGACAACAATTTGCTACCTATATGATTGTTCCTCTCAACGATGTACAACTTAGGTCTGATAGAGTTTTAGAAAAACCTTCTATAGATGCTCAAAAGCAAAGTACTTCTGAGGAAGATTCTCTTCAAGTTAATCAAGGTTCTGAAGCATCTCTTCAAAACCCAAACACTCAAAAAGAAAAAGAAAAAGAGTCAACCCCCACAAATCCTATAGTTGAGCAACCTGCATCTTCATCCACACCTCTTTTCACTGAAAGATTACAAATTGACCGGGGGGGGTGGAAAAACAAATCTTGTTGCCTGAATATGATTTCCTAGATGAATTAAAGAATGTTTGTATCAAGATTCCCTTACTACAAGCCATTAGAGAGATTCATATTCTAGCAAAAACAATAAAGGAGTTGAGTCTCAAAAGACCAGGGAGGAAACCGAGAGACACAAGAAGAATCCACCTAGTAGGAAAAATTGCAGATATCATGATGGAAAAATTACCATGCAGAAGTATGTAGATCCTGGTAGTCTAATTGTCAAGACACATATAAATGGGGTAGAAATCCCAAATACTTTGATTGACTTAGGGGCTGCTATCAACATTATGAGTAGACAGACTATGGAACAACTTAAACATCCTAATCTCCTCTTTACACCTACTTTACTCCAGCTTGCAGATAGATCAATAATCAAACCAGATGGTGTAATAGAAGATATTTTAGTCTCCTTAGATTCTTGGGAATATCCAGTAGATTTTATGATTTTGACTCCCAAGAGTAATCTAGGAGGGCATCCACTTATCTTAGGAAGACCTTGGCTAGCCACAGCCGATGCTTTCATTAGTTGTAGATCTGGGGACATTTATATTTCTGATGGTAGTTCGACAATGAAATTCAATTTGTATCCTCCAGCAAAAGCAATTACAGAAGTAGGAGACAATGAATGGGTCGACGATGAGGACACTATACAACTTGTCTTTACCATTTCTGAGATTAGTGAGGATAGTCAAATTCTGAACACATTAGAAAATTTTGAGACATCTTCAGAATATGACCCCACACAATTTTAGTTAGATTCTGACATTGAGTATTTATCATCAAAACAAATGTCTCTTTACTCTATGGAAGATTTCAGTAGTTCCGCCATTGAGATTTTTCCAGGTAAAACATTGAATATCAACAAAAATTTGGAAAAGTCACAACAGGAAGAACTAACCAAAATCTTGCAAAAACATTCTACTACATTTGCATGGGGAGTATACTGATATGAAAGGTATTGATCCTAAGACTTGCATCCATCACATCTACATTGAGGAAAACAGTAGACCAATCAGACAACCTCAGAGAAGGATGAATCCAAACCTTAGGGAGATAGTGAAAGAAGAGCTCCAAAAAATACTCAATGTAAATTTCATTTATCCAATTTCAGATAGCCGATGGGTTTCTCCTTTGGTTATAGTACCTAAAAAGAATGATAAATGGAGGGTATGCATTGATTACAGGGAATTGAACAAAACAACTTTGAAGGATCACTTTCCTTTGCCTTTTATCCATCAGGTATTAGATACATTAGCAGGGAAAAAGTACTTTTCATTTTTGGATGGTTTTAGTGGCTATAATCAAATTCAGGTAGCACCTGAAGGTCAAGATAAGACCATATTTACCTGTCCATGGGGGACTTTTTCCTATTGAGTGCTTCCTTTTGGGTTATGTAATGCACCCGCAACATTCCAAAGAGAAGTACTAGGAATTTTTTCAGATCTAATCCATGATTGTGTAGAGGTTTATATGGATGATTTTATAGTTTATGGTAATTTGCTTGAAGAATCATTAGAGAATTTGGAAAAGGTACTTATAAGATGTAAAGAAACAAACCTTTCATTAAGCCATGAAAAATGCTTTATAATGTTTACTGAAGGTATTGTTTTGGGACATCACATTTCAGGGGATGGGATTAAAGTTGATAGATCGAAAGTTGAAGTCTTCTCCAAGTTGCCTATTCCAAATTGTCAAAAAGATGTTAGAAGTTTTCTGGGATTTACTAGGTACTATAGAAGATTTATAGAGAACTTCACTAAAATAACATCTCCACTCTTCAAATTGATTACAAAAGACCGTGAATTCAAATGGGATCCTGATTGTCAATCAGAATTTGAAACTTTGAAAACAAGAATATCTGAAGCACCCATCTTGAGAGGACCAAATTGGAAACTTTCTTTCCATATTTCTACAGATGCTTCAGATACAACTCTAGGGGCAGTGTTGCGTCAAAATGATTTAGTTCCTTGTGCCATTTACTATACCAGTAAAAATTTAACTCCCACTGAGTTGAATTATACTGTGTCTGAAAAAGAATTCTTAGTTATTGTTCATGCAATCAATAAGTTTAGACATTATATAACATGCTATGAAACTTTTATCCATACTGATCATTCTGCGATTAGATATCTAATGAACAAACCTGTTACTAATGGCAGAGTTACAACATGGCTCTTACTTTTACAAGAATTCAATATTACTGTGTTGGATAGACCAGGGAAACAAATTACAGTAGCTGATTTCTTGTCTAGGATTCAAAATACTAAAGAAGATTCTCCTGTAGAGAACAAGTTTCCTGATGAATACTTATTTGCAGTAACTACTAAGACTCCTTGGTATGCAGATATAGCTAACTATTTGGTTACAGGGAAACTACCTCCACATTTATTTCCTAGTGAAAGAAGAAAAATTATTTAGGAGAGTTCAAAATATTCATGGATTTCTAACGAATTGTTTAAAATAGGGCCAGATCTTGTGATCAAAAGATGTGTTAGGGAAGATGAAATGCCTGATATTCTCAAAGCATGTCATGATGAACTATGCGACGGACACTTTGCTGACAAAAGGACAACCTATAAAATCCTCTCTTTAGGAGATCATTGGCCGTCCCTCTTTAAAGATGCAAAACAATATGTCAAAAGATGTGACAACTACCAAAGAGCAGGGGAAACCTACCCTTTCAAATGAAATGTTATTACAACCACAAGTACTCATCGAACCCTTTGAAAAATGGGCTTTAGATTTCATTGGACTTATTAATCCACCATCTAAGCAAAAGAACTATATATTGGTATGTACTGATTATGTCACTAAATTGGTAGAAGCCAAAGCATTAGTTTCTTCTACTGAAAATTCAGTTGTTAATTTTCTTTATGAGGATATTTTTACTCGCTTTGGTGTTCCAAGAGAAATTGTGACAGATCAGGGAAGTCAATTCACATCTAACTTGGTGGAGAAGCTGATGGAAGAATACAAAATCAAGCACAGAAGATCTACTCCTTACCATCCGTAAGAAAATGGTCAAGTGGAGTCTACAAACAAAGTTCTCGAAAGCATCATCAACAAAACTATTCATCTACATAGAAGAGATTGGGCAGAAAGGATTCCTGAAGCCTTGTGGGCCTACAAAGCTACATGGAGAAATACAATAGGACATTCTCCCTATGAACTTATTTATGGGAAAGAAGTCTTGCTCCCCATTGAGTTCCAAGTCAAAACCTTCAAGATGGCAGTTTAGTTGGGGATGGATCTATCAGAAGCCCAAAAGCATAGAATGGAGCAGTTGAATGAGTTAGATGAGATCAGACAAGAAGAAATCTTAAGAACTGATCTAGTTCAATATCAAAGAGCTAAGTGGCATGAAAAATACATCAAAGAGAAAAAGTTTCAAGAAGGAGACTGGGCATTGCTATTTGATTCTAAGTTTAAAGATTTCAAAAGAAAATTTCAGACTCATTGGCTTGGACCATATGAGATTGACAAAATCTTTAGCAATGGAGCGGTAAGAATCAAAACTATTGATGAATTTCAAACTCTTGTTATTGTGAATGGTCATTGATTAAAGATCTATCATAAGCCACTCTCAAAAGAGGAATTTGTCAGAATCTTTCAAGATAATTCTACAATAAGGCTGGTGAAGAAGACTTCTTCTTCTCCACCAGCCTAGCCTTTGTTATTTTCTGTTAAAAAAAAAATGTATAAGCCTGAAAGCCAATCACTGATTGGAAGTCTTATACAGAAAATACAGGGCGAAAATCAGGAACTTCTGACGCCCTATATTTTCCAAAAAAAAATCTCTCTCTCTTTCTCATTTTCATTCCACTTCACTTCCTTTTCATTCCAGTCCACTTCATTTCATTTCATTCCACCAATAAAAGTTTTTATGACCATTTTCATTCACTCAGTCATCAATCCATCCATATCCATTCAGTCATATGATTGTTGAGCCAATTTTCGCAGCTGAATCCAGTTTCTGCAGCTGCAAACTGATTCTGCAACTAGTTGTGTTTTCGCAGCTAGCACCATGTCATCCAACATTGGCAGTTAGATAATAGGCAAAAATAATAAAGATCAAATGCAGGTATGATCGAGGACATATTATGAAGACATGGGGCACCTAAAGGCATCAACAAGGAGTAGCTGATCAAAGGTTAATGGACAACAAGTGTCAAAAATTCCAATGTATGAGTAGAAATTTATTTCAAATAGCATTCAAAACACATTTTTGCATAGTTATGAAATCACAAGCTCCACTATATGTAATGATTGGCGTGATAGCCTCCATAACCATTCCATGACCTATGGTTCCTCCACGAACCATGCATTTATTTTTCCAACGACCTCATGATTAATCCTCGGATTTAACTCGTGTTTGGCTGCACTTTTACACTCCACCTGTAATTATGGGACGTGGCCGATTTGATTACGACTCTTCTCCACCGCATAAATTCTATAGCCATTTCATAAACATGTTTACATCTACTCCGCAACCATCCAGTTTAAAATTTTTTCCAGGTTCACTTCACTCCCCTACTATTTTATTGAAGTCGTGGCTACATTCCCACCTTGTTCACATAAGCCTCCACTCCATTCCATGAATTCACTTCTACTGCATGTCCTCTGTTTTCCACTTATAGTCACTGGTTTTCTCCATAAACCCTATTCACTCCCTCTAATCCAGCCATCTCACCTCTGCTAAACCCTTCTCATACAAAAAAATTTTAAGAACAGAAGGAAAGAATGGGTCTGTTGTTGAGGGCAGAATTGGAAGGGCCTAAGTTTATGGAGGGGTACCCCCAAGTAAAGAACATATTGAAAAAGGCACGATGGCTATGGTTTATTAAAAAATTCAAGGGCTACAATAAGGAGATTAAAAAATCTTTTGCGAGGTCTTTTAACGGCCTGGAGGTGGAAATTGGGGACCTTAAGTTACAGTTACCAAGGCATCCATAGTAGCCGCTACAGAACTCCCTCAGGAGGGAGAATGCTAGTTCAAGAACAAGAGATTTAACGAGAAGGCTTGGAGAGTTATCCTACGCAATCCAGGTATGGATGTAACTATGTTCAAATGAGGAATTCCTATCCATGCTTTAGAAGAGAAGTGGGCCAGTTTATTGTTGGTTATTCAAAAGTTCATTACGTGTGAAGGTCATTTTGGATCAATGTATATGTATCATACTCGACTGCTGATGAACCTTTTAGAAAACCAAACCCTCAATCTGCCTTACTTTTTATTACTAAGCTTGAAAAAGATGTGCACAACTATCCAAAAGAATATATAGGACATAGAACCCCAGCTGTATCATCACGGGCTTGCGAAAATTTTAATTGAAGACCAATTGAAGAAAAAGAAGGATACCTGGGAACGATTTTTGGTGAGAAACTACTTTCAAAATCCACCTGAAATGCCTGAGAGTAGTACAACAAGAAAGAGTAGGAAAAAGGAAACTAATGTGAGAATTCAGGACACTCCTAAAGAAATTAATCAAGAAGATAAGCTGCCTAAAAAAGGGAGGAAAGAACCAAGGATAAAAAGCAAAGAAAATTGAAAGGGAAAATAAACAAAGAGGATGTCTACCAATCACCAGAACCTTCCTTAGAAGAGGACCACCAAACACTGTCTGAAAGGATAACTCACCTTCAATGACAATCAACTGTAGCCAGGAAGAAAGAAAAAGAAAAACAGAGTATGGAGGAAGAGGGCACTAGCCCACAACATTTAAGGAGAAGCACCAGGCTTAGAGGAAAGTGGAGGAAAGCACAAACAAAAGGGCCCCATTTTATTGACTTAGGAAGGGGAACATCGGAACAACTTCCAGCTAGCCGTAGCCCACCTCATTCTCAACCAAATATTGAAACCAGTCCTCCAGATGTTGACATGAGTCCTTCTCGGCCAGACTTTGAAATCAGTCCTCCTCAACAGGATTTTGGGGTCAGCCCAAGGAAAACTTCACCCGAGATAGACCCGAATCAGCAAGAGATGTATGATTATATAGAATCCTTGGAAAAGATAGCCACAGGTCCAAGTACTTCATCCATCCAGCCTCATACAACACAGGACACTCAAATCCAATCATTGAAACAGAAAATTTTGGAACTAGAGGTCCTAAATAGACACATTAAACATGAAAATGAAGCATTAAAGGAAAAAGCATACTGGATGAGATCATTGATGACAACACCATGCTACATCTTGGGCTATGGCAGAAAAAGAATAGGAAATTGAAGAAAAAGTGCAGGAGGATAAGTAGAGCATTGATCAATCTCAAATTCAAATGGTTGATGAGGAAGCCCAGGATGTTAGCAGCACCAAGAAAGAGAAGAAGAGGGCTGGATGTACTGGCAGAAGTCTTAGAGCACATGATTTGAAGGGGGGATAGTCAAAATTTTGGTTGCATGGGGACATGCAACACCTTCACAGTGGGGTTATGTTGAGCCCTGAACTTGCATCTTTCGTACACATTTTTCTAGATTATTTCCATTCACCTGGACCTCCTAAGCTATCAACACCATTGCATATTAGTCATAAAAGAGCATTTAAAGTGGCTTTTTAACTATGTCCTTGGGTTTGCTGTTTGAATTAGATTTTTGCTTATGAGCTGCGGAATGCAGCCACTTTCCGCACCTGGTTCAACTTTCCACAACCATTTTTTGTTAAACTACAGGTTGCAGGTGTCACGAGGCAAAGCAAGCCACATGGGCAAGTTGGAAATGACCTGGACATGGATCAGGTCCCATTGGTCCAACTGGATTCATCAAAGAAGTCCGTGGTCAATGGTTGTCAAGCGGTGGTCAAACAGGAGAGTCCTAAGGCAACAGGACTCCATTTTCAAACACGTGAAGATTTTCGTGGCCGTTTCTAGATCTCTGGAGGCACGCTAACACCTGTAGGCTGACCACGATGTGGATCCAATAGCCGCTTTCAATAGATTGCATAATCTAGGCGACCATGATGCTAAATCCATGGACGTTGTTTTTCACGCGTCCTCTGTTCTCGTAGTTTTATAGGAAAATAGTTATGTAACCTTTGTTATAAATAACACGTTTCTATATGCATAGTAGTTAGTCTTTGGAATGTAATTTTGTTGTTAAGAACTCATTGTGCTGTGACACTAGTTTTATTGCTGTAACTGTGTTTTGAGATATATAAGAAGACTCTATTCTACATGCTTTCGTGAACGTAATTTTGGATTGATAGCCTATTGGTCGAGGTTGTGCAGAGGGCCCTTGCACACTGAGGTTTCATTCCCATTGTTGCTGTATAGTCTTTATGTATCATTTCTTTATTTTCACTGCACATGTTTTATAGTTATTCACTTGTGTATATATTTCTAACATTTCACTTCTGTCCATGACTTTACAAGCTTTGTATAACGTTGATCAGTGTGTGCATGTTTCAGGATAGAGTAGGCAGCCCGAGCATGTGTATATAATTTTCACAATAACTAATGATATGGAATTGATCCTCTGTTGACTTTGCTTTTCTTAGTTTATTTTAATTCCAGTTCTATTTTGTTGATTTCAGTCTTGTTCATTTGATTTGTTAAGTTAGTTTAGAAATCAACTTGCTCATTTCATTGACAGCTACCTCTAAAAGCAATAGCTAGACTAACTGGCGAGGGATTAAAATATGAATGTTGTGATTTGATTTTAGTTTAATTTTCTGCAATTAGATATTGGATTGCTCATTTCATTGACAGTTACCTCCGAAAGCCATAGCTAGACTAACTGGTGAGGGATTGCAATATGAATGTTGTGATTTGATTCTACTTTACTTTTCTGCAATTAGATATTGGATTGCTCATTTCATTGACGTTACCTCTGAAAGCCATAGCTAGAATAATTGGTGAGGGATCGAAATATGAATGTTGTGATTTGATTTTAGTTTATTTTTCTACAATTAGATATTGGATTGCTCATGTCATTGACGATTATCTCCGAAAGCCATAGCTAGACTAACTGGCGAGAAATCAAACTATGAATGATGTAATTTGATTTTAGTTTTACTTTCTTTGGAGTCTTTGATTTCCTTGAGTGCAGTAGCTTAAATCATTTTTCTGTATTTAGATAGCAGCAGAGATGATAGTTTCATAATCAGTAGTTCATTAATTACTTGTTTTAAATAGCAGCATATTTTTCATTCTTGATTTAAGTATTATTTTCCACTAGTATGTTCTAAGATCTTCTGAAGTGTTAAGTTTTGGGAACCCTTATAAAGGACATAATTTCCTTAAAACCTATAACCATACTTGCCTTCTAGAAACTTAGGAATAGGAATTCCATAAACAAAGATAAAAACCCCCAAAACAACATAAAAATAAAAAATGACAAAAGTAAGAAATAGGTTATCTTGCACATATAGTGTGCCACACTTCGTCAGCTTACAAATCCCAGATTGATAATTAATGTAGCAATTTAGGACACACTAAATTGACCGAACAAATAGTTAATATCATTCAAACATAGATATGTATCTTATTAATCATGAATGCCATGAATTCCGTAGGGTTGAACCTACTCCTCCCGGCCTTGAGAAGGGAAATTTCATCCACTCCTTCCCCCCGAGCTCTCACTCTAGAACAGTAAAAAATGATGTAAAAGTACATTCTGGTACTAAACATCAAGACCTCTATCCAGTCTAATACCCTCTGCCTATACAGGAGTTCTCCACTAGCTCTAGTCCAACTCATGATTCCCTACTTGGCAGTGTCCTACCAAATTATATATTATTCCCCTCTTTCCTTGAGAATCAGCAAAAATAAATGAAAATTAGAACCCCCTTTTTTCCAATGAGATCCTTCTTATCTCCATGGAATGAAGGTTAACCGTTCTAACTGTCTGGAGGTTGGAATTCATTACAGGTCAACCCTCATAAATTCAAATATTTCATAACCAAATAATATTATTGCATAACTAAATATTTAGAAAAAATTCCACTGGCTTCGATGAGCCCAATTACTATGGTCTTAAGTGATTCAGTAATGTAAATGTCAGTAATTCAATGTCATCCGGGGGTGTTACATCTTCCCACCTTGGTGAAACACCATCGTCGATGTTTACTCCAACCCATGGAACATATTAGGATAATCTTGTCACATAAGAGTTTCATCTTCCCAGGTGGCTTCCTCTGGGCTAAAGTACCTCCATTGCACTTTAACTTGGATGATATCTCACCTCCATAGCATTGTGTCTCTCTGAGAATACGTAGAGGTTCTACCAAGAACTTTTCATCAAGTTCGACCTGTCAAAACGCCATCATCATCATTAGTATATATATATATATATATATATATATATATAATATATATATATAATATATATAATAAATATTATATATATATATATATATATATATATATATATATATATAGATATATATATCTATATCTATATAGATATATATTCTTCAATGACTGTATACATATTTCAGAATTTAACTTAACTTACTTGTATATCTTGCCAATTTATAATGTGTTTGGAATCATACACATATTTTTTTAACAGAGACACGTGGAATACATTATGAACCTTTATATGGCTTGGAAGGGCAATATGCTAATCTACTGGCCCTATTCTTTCCAAGACTTGGAAGGGTCCACAATGACGAGGTGCTAACTTGTTGGACCTTAGAATTACTCTCTCTTTGACAACTTTTCTCACTTCTTTCTCTTGTTTTCAATAAAAGATAGATCCCTATCACTAATAAATGATAGATTTTGTCTCAAGGAAGACATTAAGTGATTGACATGTTATAGTTTTATGTTTTTTTTATTTGAAATAAGTTTTTTGCAAATTAGCTATAGAACACAGCTTATTCTGCAGCTAACCATTTGTTCCGTAGCTACTTCCATGGTTGAACAGGTTACATGTGTCAAACGAAAAACCGGCCACATGGGCATCTTTGGAATCATATCAACATGGATCCTATCCTAGTCACCTAGCCCAGATCGACAAAAAATCTAGCTCAAGACCACAGTCGAAGGAGGAGTCAAACGAAGAAACCCAAGAGAAATATGACTCTTTGTCCACTCTTCATGGTTAATTAATAAAACTCAATAGTTTTGCTGCAGCAATAACTCGAACTAGCCACCGGTGATAATGGTTCATGCAACCATCTTGTTGTCTTAAAGTCACCTGTAGTTGATCAACCGCTTACGTAGAACTGTTGTAAATGTGTAGACCACCTGTAGCTAAATTCTCTCAAAAGACAGTTAGGAATGTTTCTTTAAATATCAGTTGTACAAAATTGAGAAAAAGTTCAAATTTTTGGATGTATTAAGCTCAGACTTACAACTATGTAATTTTGGAACTTGTTTTCCTATTAATAATATGAAGTCGTGTTTGATCAAGTGATCATTTGAAATAATATCTTCAGCTAATTAGAAGCTCAACTCTATCAGTTGCAGAGGGCCCCTGCACTGAAGGAGGTTTTTATTTTTATTTTATTTATTGTTCATTTTAGTTTCATTATTTACTTTTAGCAGTATTTGTAGTTTAGGTTGATTGCCTGTAGTTTGTTTTCTTTTAGTTATGATCAATAACATAATGTTAGAATTCGATGGTGCAGTCCTGTTTCTTCAATCTATTTCATAATGGAAACAACTTTGTTTTTAAACAGGATAGGGTTGAAAAGTAATAAGGATGCATTGTTGATTAGTTTACTTACTGTTTGTTTCCTTTGTTATTTATTTCCTAGTTCAGATTGCCAATGCATTGTGTGAATAAATGTTTTTGGTCACCATTTCAAGCTGATATCCATCCTAAACTAAATGGTTAAACATTCACTTCACACGAGGATTGAAATAAATTAGTTACTCTCTGCATATTTGATTTAGTTCTTTGGACTATAAAGTATAGTAAGTTGCTTGTATGCCATCTCAAGAAAGTTGTCTTTCGAAATTGAAGGCTTGGACAACTAAAAGTGCTTTAGTCAGTTTCATTCTCTGTAATTATTTCGATTGGACTTACAAATTTCACCTTTTAATTCTTGACTTAGGATCAATGACAAAATCAAATAGACACTCTGTTTTTTCCCTTCTCTGAACTTAGATTTTGAGCTCTTGGTTCACCTTTAAGAAATTTAGATTCAGTCTCTCATAGTTCAAACTGTACATGATTAGGGATCAAAGAACAGAAACGCCCAAAATAATATAAAATACAAAACAACGAAGTAAGAAGGGTTAATTAGCACATATAATGCACTACATTTCATCAGCTTACAAGCTTCGATTGATAATTTATGCAAAGCAATTTAGGATACTAAATTGACTAAAAATTTTGGCGCCATTGCCGGGGGAGTGTAACTAGGTAACCTTATCTCTTACATTAAAAAAAAAAATGATATGCATAGAGAAAGAGACTCTAGGGGTAGATTTATAGCTAGAGGCAAGAGTTCAATTCCTACAACACCACCTACTCCATCAAGAGCAAGAAGAGATACACCTCCATCCCAAACTCATACTCCCATCCATAGAACTCCTGAAATTCCAGGGGCAGAAATCCAATCAAAAGAATCTCCTACTTCATCTACCAAGTTGGACCTAGAGGAGAAAAATCTTGAATCTCCAATAGCAGGAGTAGCCTTTTTCACCTCTACAGGGGAGCACATTTTAGTTGAAGTATTAGGAATATCTGGTGAGGAAGAAGAAGTAGAACCTCTCTCCCATATCCCATTAATAGAAGAACTAGAGGAGGAGAAAGTAACTTTGCAGGTTGAACCCTATACTGACCTTGAAGAAACTATAATGGCAAAAGAAGGAGAAGATGGACAATTCACACTGTTTGAAGGAGGGGGTAGAGGAAGAGGTAGAGGAAATAATGGAGGAGGCAAAGTAAATAATGGAGGAGGTAGAGGAAATAGGGAAATAGATAATTCTTTTGGATTCCCTATAGTGGATGAAGAACCAAATGCCACAATGACAAATATCTCACCTTTTGTCCTCCCAAACTTCCATGGATTAAAAAGTGAGGATCCTGAAACATTTTTGTTTGAGTTTGAAGTCTTGTGCATAACCTATGATTATCTAGAAGACTCTCAAAAACTTAATTTGTTCCTTTCAACATTGAAAGGAGCTTCTTTGAAGTGGTTCATGGGGTTATGTTGTGCTATACAACAACCCTCCCCATTTCAAAATTTTTATCTAAAAAATTTAACAAGAAATGGGTCCCCTTTTTTAGAACTTAGATAAAATCAATAAAACTTTTAATCAATAGTTTTGATAAGTCTTTTGCTTTTAGGTTAAGTTCAATAACAATCACAATTTTGCAAAATCTATACAAACAGATGAAAATCCTTTTGAAAACGTTGAAATCAATTTAAATATTAAACAAGACCTTCTCATAAAACAAATACAAATGAATGTGTCACATCCTTGGTTTAAAAGATAGACTTAAAGTTTCCATTGGCAATTGCCAATGCGATAACACCATCGGAAAATGCATATCATAACTTATCAAAGAATCATTCCAAGTGGCCATCTAAATCTCCTGATGTGATAAGACGATTGTAATCGGCCATTGCTGAAAGCACAAAACGATAACAAATGCCCATTTGGAATCCACCGATGCGATTTATCGCGATCGGAACTTTACAAAGGAAATAGTTAAGCCTTACAGTTATACCTCCCGATCTACGATATGCGATTAATCGCTTATTGCTGATCGGGAAGTTACAATATTTATTTTAAAAGAGTCGTTATCAAGAATTGCGATGTGACATATCTTTATGGCATTTAAGTGTCACATTGTCAGTTGCGGAAAATCATTAATTAAGCAGTTCTGGTTGAATCCTTCAAGGATTTCATTTGTGGTAGCGTAATATATCAAATCCATAACACTCATTGCACTTAAATGCCGTTAATATTGCATACTGTGTATTAGCTTTGAGAAAATATTTCCACTGTTACATTATTCTATTTCGTTGTGCAAAACAAGTCTGAATTTATTAATCTAGCGAAAATGATGAAGAAACCAAAGAAACCAAAGGTTCCTGTCATAACCATAGAGGAACTAGTAAAAAAGGTCTTGATAGCTGATACTACCTACCTCAGTCTGGGCAACTCTTCATGGGAAAGCATATATAATTTACTAGAAGCAGAGGATCCAGAAGGGATTGAAGAAGAAAAGGGAACATCAGATTCCACTGTCAAGTCAGAGAGTACTCTTAAAGATTTGGCTAGTTTTTATCTTCATAGAATAGCAGCCCGCGCCAAAATATTACCCTACATGACTTGGTCATATGGATAATTGAGAGTATTAGCATAACATAAAGAGCATTCTTTACGGCTGATGGAAGGATGTTCGGGTCATTCAGGGTGGAAAATATAAAAAAGATGTACCATTTGCTTGAACCACAGAAGTAGTACAACAAGGCATTTTTAGAATCCTTCACCAAGGAAAATGATGTGGAGTCTGACCCTATCAGGCAGTGGAAGCATTACCCAAATAAACACAAGCATGAATCATCGAGTATGTACTCAGTAGACTCCTTAGCATCTCCTTACTGTTATGTTGGTGCTATGATATGCAAACTCTTTGGAATCTATGATTCGACTAAGCTTTCTATAGAAATGGTTCCTTTAATGGAAGCAACATTTAACTCTTACATCATGGATTGGGCAACCATTTTATCTGATAAAATGGCCAACCAAATCCTTGATTATAGAATAAACAGGTTTATGATTACCCGAGTAATACCCCCGTTTTATATGAGTGCCTACATTTTGGACACCATCTATTTCAATTATGATTACCCCATTTTAGGTTGGAAATGGACTCCACAAGACGTGAACCCCAATCATATCTATCATAAGGAATTGTGGAAAGCCCATTATAAAAATTATCTTTATAAAATCTATCATGGTTTCATCTTGCTTGTTCATTATGCTATATTCAACAAACCTACTCCTCGGTTGTTTGATGAAGCCAATGTATACCTAACATCAATTAGTAGTTGGTTCGACGAAGAGAAATTCACCTACATTAGACTTTTTGGCAGCACTACTGATCCACATGTCCTCCCCTTATACATTCCTGATAGACTATTTGCCAGAGAAAGAGCTTATTAGATAACAGAAGTAGGGATGTCAAGGAACCTAAAGGAGTCAAAAAAACAAATGTGGCCTTCATTCCCCCTCTAATGTGGTACTTTCACACTGCATGACTTCAGACATGCAAAGAAGGAAGTTGAGAAAACTAAAATGTTAAAGTTAGCAGTCATCCCAAAGAGGCAGTATGATCCAAGAGTAGTCGCATACAATTTCACCTCTCATGTCAAACTTGCCAGGCTTGAACATGAGAAGGATGATTATGATGATTTGTTCACTTCAGCTGAGTTATTTTCTCAAGTGAAACATCTAGAAAAAAATAGATTGGGAGCAAAGGGATTAGAGGACTTTTTGAAGTTCAGAACATAGAGGTTGCAAACACTACCTCTAGACTTGTTAAATACAACCTCTATGGTGCAACTAGACGACCACTGTGAAGGAAAAACTATGAAAAGACTCTTGAAAAGGAAAAGAGCCCTGCAAGGGAGTAGACAAAGGAAGGAACTAGTGAGATCCTTGATAATAATATAACTATTGATCCTACTTTAATCAAGGAATGGTAGTAGTTTGATCTAATCATCAAGAACCCGAACGACTCCCAAAATCTCACTACACCAAAAATTTCCTGCAGCACGAAAGCCTGAGGTTATTAGTGTTCCGATTGAAGGGACAAGCAGCCTACCCAAGATTCAACATGATATAGAAATCATTCCCGAAAATCCTATAGAAGATATTGTACTAAAAATAGAAGAAATACCACCCCAAGATGTATGCTACAGTCCGAAGGACAGGGCTGTGGTTAAAAGACAGAGGAAAAAGAGGAAAATTGATTAAGAACCTCTTTTAACTCCTAAAGCCAAAATGATGAGTGTGGTATGGAAGGCAAAAGTTAATCCTTCTGAGGATTTAACTAAATTATCTCAGTATGCTGGGGATTATACAATAGAAATAATAGACAAAACCTCAGAGGTTAGCCAACTAATCAGGGAAAAGGATCAAAGGATCACTCAACTTGAAGTGCAATCGGCAGAAGAATAACAAAGGATTAATCATCTTGAATAGAAGCTAGCAGAGCAGAGATAACAAAATGAGCAACTAAGAGAGAAGTTGAAACTGGAGAAACAATAGAGTGATGAGCATACTCTCGAAGAACAATAGAAGTTGTCTCAAGAACTGAGCAGGCTTCAGCTGACAATTGAGTAGGAAAAGAAGGACAAGGAAGATCAAATTGCACAAATGCAATTACAGATAGAAAAGTACATGGGTTATCCATAGGTTATTGAATTAAAAAAAGAAGCCTTGTCCCGACAGTTGAACATACTTTTCCATAATATATCATTAACTGACCCATTGTGCAATATCTCTATGTCACTGTTTGAGAAGGCATTTGAAACCAGACTGGAATTGGAAAAACAGATGAAAGGATAACAAATTTTCTTTCTTGGAAAGATTCCAAAGAAGGAAGGGCTTCCAATTTGCCAAAAATACAAGAATCACACAAGGAGATCCTGTTTTTGGAATGGGAGTCCCAACTAATGAAAGTAGAAAGAGAAATTTCTAAATCCAGAGCTGCAATGAAAGGTGTAATCAAAATAATAAATAACAGTTTACATATGTCTAATTTGATCTTCGATTGCTCTCCAGGTAAATTCCCGAAAGAAAAGGCACCGGAACATCATTGGAAATAAGAGCTAACAAGCAGTGAAAGACAGATTAAAGAAGTGCAAAACTTGACATGGGATACATTCTGGTTTTTTCTAATCAAGCTACATAGCCAGCAGATGGCCATGAAATGCCTCTTCAACGCAGTCAACTACATGATTCGTGAACTCTCCGATGCCACCTACATAGCCCAAATACATTCCAGGATGAGTCAACCTCCTGAAATCCAGCCAATGCTCACAATTTGTCAGCTAAAAGCACAAGAAAGGAAGTTGATGCAATGAATTTGTTCAAACACTATCGCACTGCTATGTTTATAGAAAATCACAGATTTTCATGTCTACAGTTTGAACAGCTCATAGCGATTTTTTTTTGATAGTTTGTTTTTATTTTTATTATTTAAGACCCTTTCATGTATTTAGAAACGGTCCTCAATTTGTATAAGATTTGACTTAATAATTTGCACTTCTATACTTCTAAATATTTTTTTATCAATAGTGGATCAAAGATTCTACATTTTTGTGAAAGAAGCTTTTTCAAGACTTCCACTTCTGCATCTTCTGGAGGTTTTCTCAAATAGGAAAGTGAAATTGGAGTGTTGTTTACATCAAATCAATTCAAATGCTTGCAGTACTTCTATCACTGTTTTTGTCTTATTTCTTTATGTGAATTAACATTTCTTTAAAAGTTGCTATTGTTGATATATTAGTATGTTTTTCATACAATTCTTTAGCATATCATTTTTGAAAGTTTTTAGAATTGTTATCATTTGAATATATATGTCAGTGATATATATTGTGATGAATGCGATAATACTTTTATAATTACTTTGTTTAATTTCTTAAACAAAGTAATCATCATATGAACTACATCTTTCTATTTATGAATAAGCCATCTTTATGATTATTTGTGTACTAGAAATAATTAGAAATCACATTGTTAGCAGGATACCTGGGTTATATAGTTATATTTTGTATATTTTTGAATTGTAGGATAAAACACTTATTACCTTCGTTACACATTTTAAAACAATCACCCATCATCCCATACATCACTGAGAAACTGGTCCCATTATATCCAGTTAGATCCACCATACCAAATGAAAAAGGAGCTGCACTAAGGTTCGGATCGGGTGGCTTTCCCCCATGTTGATGCAGCGATTTTAGAGGCATCATCATTTTTGGCACTAGAAGGAGGGCATGAACTATAAATGGTGAGAAAATCAAATCCATAGCCCATTCTGAGAGTAAAAATCCCTCACCATCTCCTCCAACTTCTCCCTCGCACTCTAAATCTCCCTTTTTCAAGTGAGAAGTTGAAAAGCCAACCCCCACTGCTGAAAACTTGAACATATCGAACAATTCTTCCCTTGAACCCCCTGAAGTTCAGTCTTTAATTCATAAACTTCAAGGGTTTTCAATATCTCAAGAGCAATCTAAGTTATCCCAACGTAGTGTGACTTCACAATATATCCCTTCTTAGCCTCTTACAAGATTGTAGAGTGAAAATCTTGGCATCCCACCAACAGAATTGCCTCTGCCAAGTCGAAAAAGAGCTAGGAAGACATTGTTAGAGTCTGACAGTGAAGCTCTTTCCTCATCATCATCCATTTCATGCAATCCATTATCAAAGTCAACCATCCATTCCCCAACTACAGATCATAGTCCAAAAGGGTACAAGTACTCTGACATCCACTACCCAACCACTTGTAACTACATCCTCACTTTCTTCTGCTGTTATTACGACAATGGCACAGAATCAACCACAACTGAGGCCATGGACAAATCCAGGGGCATTCGCAATGCTTGCATCCTTGAGTCAATTACCATCCCATCCTGAAAAGTGGTTACCAAAGTTTAATCTTAATATCGACATACTAGCAGATGAACATATAAGCAATTTTATGTTGTCAATAAAGTTAAATGGGGTGACAGAAGAAGATGATGTTATTAGGATTTTCCTATGCACCTTACAAGGAGTAGCTGGATCATGGTATTTTTCATTACCACCAGGATCCATTAATAGTTGGAATTCTTTCCAAGAATAGTATTTAACTAAGTTCATAGATGATAGGTCCATAGCAACATTAACCAGTGATCTCTCCAATCTTAAAACTGAGACAAAAAAACCCATTAAAGATTTCAACTCGCGATTTAATAAGCTCTTAAATAAAATTCCTGCTACATCTAAGCCCAGTGAAGAAGTCCAAAGCGAATGGTATATTTTTTCTTTACCTTCGAATATAGCCATCTTCGTTGATAGGGATGCAAAGCCCACTTTAACAGAGAATATGAAAGAAGCGATTGTTGTTGAAAAACATATTATTGCTTTAGAAAAGAAAACCACTCTTGAAGAAAGAATGTCCAAAAAAGTTACTTTTAAAGATGATTCAAAAAAGAAAGCAGCTAAAGATCCATATGATATGGAGGGTTTGCAAAAAGTTCTGAAGACTATGTCCAACGAAATGGTAGAGATAAAGAAACTGGTAACTAAAACCTCAACTAAAAAAACATTTAGGAACTTCAAAAGAGTTGAATCAAAACCACCTAATGCCATATCTAATGCACAATCAGATCCAGATGACGATGAGGATGAAGACACAGTTTTGTCATCAAAGGAAACAGAAGAAGATGAGATATTTGAATGTCACGATATGTGGGACTTCATTTTTCCTAACTTTGATACTGAAAGCGAACATGAAGCTCTCCCAGTAAATAACAGAAGTAAAGTCACTAGAGAGCCTATTCAAACAACTCAAAAGAATAAAAATGCAAGTCCTACTACCAAAGATAAGGCTCCCATGAAGAAAACTCTAGTTTTGCCTACCCAAAATTAGCCATCATCTTCCAATCCACCCTCATCATCTAAGACATTAGTAGTCTCTAACTCTATGGATTACAACATTATTGAAGACATGAAGAATGCTAGAGTGAATGTTTCTTTATTTGAGCTTAGCAAGCTCAGGCATCAACAAAAATTATTGCTCAAAGAGTTAAATGCAGTACCTTCTTCTCCTCTTCCAAATGTTTTATTATCCAAAGTGGCTAAAGGATCAAGTAAGCCATCATCGGATAAAGTAGATGCTACTGATGCTGTTTTGATCGGAGATAGATCTAATTCTCATACTCCTAATTTTCTCTTGACCTATGAGATCTACAATAGAAATTTGCATAACTACTTAATAGATTCAGGGGCTTCATCAAACATAATGCCAACTTCGGTTTGCTCAAAATTAAATATTGAGCCCCAAAAATCTGTAGACATATTGTTCAGTTAGATCGAAGTAAGCTTCAAGTCTTAGGAGAGATTAATTCAGTCACCATTAGGTTATCAACTAATCCTAAAGTAGTCCAAAGAATTGATATATTAATTGCTGACATTCCTGAGTTTTATGGTTTAATTTTAAGCAAGGATTGGTCCGAGAAACTCCATGGTTACATTTCTACTGATTGGTCTCATATGTGGCTTCCCTATAAAGGGAAACCAAATCAAATCAAAATCAATAAGGAGAAACACATGACCCATACTGTAACAGAGTTTGAGCATAAAAACCAACCTATAACTTTAAAAAACAACATTCTCAAAAATTACTCAGCTGAATCATTCTTTGGTAATTTTAATGCTCAATCATCACCTTTTTCTGTGAATAGTTTCACATCACATATAGAAAATTTCTCTCATACGAATACCTCAAGATATGTTACTATTGTTGAAGAAATTTTAAATAAACCCGTAGATAAGCTTGTATTTTGGTCTTTATATTTTGATGGATCAAAATCCAATGATGGTGCAGCAGCAGGATGTATTTTAGTTAGTCCTGAGGGGGAAAAAACTATGCTATCATGCAGACTAGAATTTGAGTGTACAAACAATACTGCAGAATATGAGGCATTGATTCAAGGGCTCTATAAAGCAATAGGCCTGAAGATTAAATATCTAAAAGTATTTGGTGATTCTAAGATTGTGATCAAATAAGTAAGCAACACTATCCATTGCCTTTCAGGACATCTCAAACATTATCAGTCCCTGGTTCAAGACCTCATATCTCATTTTCTAGCATTTATGATTTCTTGTATCCCTAGATCTCAAAATGCACCAACTGATTTATTAGCTAACATTGCTTCTAATCTTTTGCCGTCCAAGGATTACAATCCTGATAGGTTTTCATTTGAATTAATTTTTGGACCATCTGTTTCGGACAATGTCACCAATTGGCAGGTATTTAATCATGACGAAGGCATTTTAAATTTCTTAACTTCTGAAAAATCTTATGATGACCAGATTATTGATGCAACTGATCATTATCTTCAAATAAAACAAAGACCAAATGAGAATTCTATACCTAAGTCCATGGTCAAACTTGAAGATCTCTATGATATCAAAGATAGGTTCAAAAATGTCACTAATTCAAAACTTCAGAGTTCTACTTTGAAGTTTGAATTAGTGAATCTTGGCACTGATTCCAAACCATAAAATGTTAATCTAGGACTAGGGCTCACTTCAGAAGAAAGATTTACTTTTATCATATTGTTAACAAACATAAAAATGTTTTTGCTTGGAATTATGACGATCTGAGAACGTATGATACTTCTATCATACAACACACAATTTCAATAATTTCTGAGGAGAAACCTGCACAACAAAAATTGAGAAAAATTCACCCAAATTTGGAGAGTCAGATCAAAGAAAAGTTGAATAAACTCTTAATAGCTAAGATAATTTTCCTTGTCAAACATTCTAAATTGGTTTCAAACTTGGTACCTGTTAGGAAATCTTTGCAACTCTAGCTGCAGCTTATATAGGTGAATCCATGGAGGGTCATCATTAAATCACTGTCCAATCAGACAGAGATTATCAGAATGAGAAAGGTTCATTCTCAGAATAAAATTGAAGAACATCTAGAGTGGTACATGTCTTCATCCATAGGACGCCAAGTGTCATGATCAATTGGAAGTTCTATCTATCTGAACTATTCATTTGCAGATAATATCCACATTCTTTACAAACACTTTGATTCTCTCAAAAATAGTGATATTAGGATTTGAATTTATTTCAGGAATCTCAATAAGGCATGCTAAAAAGATAATTTCCCATTACCAACAACGAAGTAGACACTTTAGTCAGTCACTGGTTCAGAGTTGATGTCTTTTCTATATGGTTTTTCCCGATATAACCAAATACTGGTACATTTAGATGATAGACTAAAAACTACATTCAGAAGCAAATGGGGAACATATGCCTATTAGAAAATGCCTTTTGGTTTGATTAATGCTGGAGCTACTTTCCAAAGAGCAATGGATATAGCATTCAAGGGTTTGATTAAGAGGTCAGTTGTTGTCTACCTAGATGACATAACTGTCTTTTCCAAAAAAAGAGCAAATCATCTACATGACTTGAAAGAAATCTTTCAATGATGTAAAAGGTATGGGATTTCTTTAAATCCCAAGAAATAATTCTTCACTCTTGATGAAGGTAAACTCTTAGGATTTATTTTATCTAAGGATGGGATATACATTGATCCAGATAGAATCAAAGAGATTTATAATATTCCTCCGCCACACAATAAAAAACCAATGCAATCATTTTTAGGACAGATAAATTTTGTAAAAAGATTCGTTCCTGATTTTTCTCAGATTGTTTTACCTTTACAGACCATGATTAAGAAAACTTCATTTTTCAAATGGGGACATAACGAAAAAGAATCCTTTTATTCAATCAAACAGGCAATCATTAATGCTCTTGCATTGAATACTCCCAATTTTTCTAATCATTTTATTTTGTACACTTTATCTACTGAAACATCTTATGCAGCTGCGTTAATGAAAATCAATGATCAACAAATTGAAGCACCCATATCCTTCTTTAGTTCTAATTTACAAGGTGTTGAACTTAACTATTCCGAAGTAGAAAAATAAGTTTTCACTGTGTTTAAATCTATCAAACACTTTAGGAAATTCCTCCTAAAAACACATACAAAAGTAATAGTCCCATTCTCTATAGTGAGACAATTGCTAGTCCAAAGGGAAGTAGGAGAGAAGAGAGCCAAGTGGGTTACAACATTACAAGAATATGATATAGATATTAAAGCAACGAAAATTGTAAGAGGACAAGGATTTTACAGGAGCTTCTAATATTCTGTTGAAGCGTCGAAAATCGCTGCATCAACATTGGGGAAACCACCCGGTCCGGACCTTAGTGCAGCTCCTTTTCCGTTTGGGATAGTGGCTCCGACTGGGGATAATGGGACCAGTTTCCCAGAAATAGATAAATGGGATGAATGAATACTTTGTAGATAACACTAGTGATAGGCGGATGACTAAAACTATTGACAGAAATATAAGTAAATAAAACTATCCCGGGAGTCTATTTGAACTTTAAAGCGTAGCTTTTGATGTTCTATATCCACAAATACAATTATATAGATGACTGCATTTGTATAGACATAGATATTAAATTATTAAAGATTGTTGTACCTAAATAGTTAGACACAGGGATTCAAGCGATACTACTACACTTTATGCATTCATATCATTAACGCATACATAATTTAAAATAAGGAAATCATATAAACACCCAATAGTGGAACGAGTAAGATTTCCTGTTGATGCGCATGCATACAATTAACGATAGCAAGAATAATTACACAGTGAATTCACATACACAGAATGACTTCAATCAAAGATAGAAATACCATTTGAGTTGTATGCCACTCCTGATATCAATCGCTATGTTTAGCTTTCGCCTCAACGTATAAACATTCCTCGATCAATGACAGTAGTGCACAAATTGGATCAAGAAATTTTTGCATTAAAGTAAAAGCGAACGGTCGAGTTTCATAAAAGAATAGAGGCTGAAGCACAATAGTGCAAACTTCAGTCTGTTAAGTCTTATTAAAAAAATTTTATGACCCTTTCTAAATACATGAAAGGGTCTATAAATACTTATGCTAATCTAAATATCTACAAAACAGAAAAGCTAACTAAGCTGATGTCAATAACTTCTTGTTGCTATTTCTATTGGCGATCTGAGGAGCTGGAGGGTGAGTCATTTCATCGGCTGCTTCCCTTTGGATCTGAGTTGAGTGATGGTGAGCATTGGCTCAATTTCAGGAGGTTTGTTGAGTCGGGAACTGAGCTGGGCGGCGTAGGTGGAGTCTTGGATTTCGTGTATCATGCATTGAACGGCATCAGTTAAGCATTTGAGGGCAGATCGTTGTTCATGAGGCTTGATAAGGAACCGCCAATATGCTTCTAGGTTTAAAGTGTCTACTCCGGTAACCGACCTTGCCTTGCTTTCTAAATTTGGGTAGCAAGTCTGCTCCAATGTATTGGCTGTAATGATCTTCCCGGGCGTGCATTGGGTAATTATATTGGCTAGATAGAGAGTATCATTTACTAGATCAACCAAATTACCAGCAGTTAATGCACATCTTGATGCTGCCCTTTCTGCCTTTAATACCTGTGTTTGCCATTCTGTAAACAATATGTTTTTATGGACCTCAAGTATCCTAGGCAAATTGGATTCCTTTCCTGACTTTGAATCTTGCCATTTAAGGTAGGTTGTGATCTCTTCTTCGGCTTGATTTAAGTCATCTCTTACCTTTTCTACCTGCTCATTTACAGTTGTAGCTAACTCGCAGAGTGGTTCCGCTATAGAGAGGGATTGAGCCAAGAGTTTAACTTGCGCTATAAGCGCCTTGTTGATTAACATTGCCTCCTTTTTGAATTCTTTTATCTGCGAATCTCCCTTGGTAGCTTCTAACTGTGCTGTAATTTGAGCGATATGCTCATCCTTAGTCTTCAAAGATTGCTCATTTGCCGCTTTTAGTTGCTCTAAAGCCTCTGTTAATTCATTTTCTCTCTGGATGGCTGCCTGGTTAATCCTCTGTTTCTCCTCCGCCCATTGTTGAACCAACTGACTATTTATTTGCTGTTGTTCCACTAGCTGTTTGCTTGCACGTACTGTCTCCTGTTGCTGTTCCACTAATTGCCCCTCGGCTTGTGTTGCCCTTTGTTTGACATCTGCTAATTCTGCTTTTAGTGTGGAAATTTCCTGGTCTTTAGTCTTTAAGAGAAGACTTACCTCTGATGCTTTGTCGATAGTGGCAGCCGAATAAGCTCCGGCATATTGTGACAACTTGGTTAAATCATCAGAGGGATCGAGTTTCTCCTTCTAGACTATATTGCCCATGACTGCTTGTTCGAGAAAGAGGGAAGGTTGATCAATCCTTTGTCTCTTTCTCGATCGCTTTACCACGGCTCCGTGCTTAGGGCTGTAGAAGACATTCAACAGAGGAATATCTTCTACTTGTAGGGTGATTTGGTCACTAGGACCTTTTGGAATTATTTCCACATTCGTTGTTTTTGTTGGGCCGCTGGCTTCGTTCAAAGCCTGAGATGAGTTTTGATCCTTTACACTGCTAATTTTAGGAGTATTAGTATTCTGTGAGTCTTTTCCTCCACCAATAATGGTACTGAAATGCTGCCATTCCTTTTGCAGCTCAGGGTCTGTGACAACACCCTTGTTAGTATCGGGGGTGGTTTGTTTGGACTGTGACTCCTTTAACAGTTGTTCTTGTTTTTCCTTCTCTTGCTGCTCCTGTTCCTTCTGCCGCATCTCTTCCTGCTTCTTTTGCTGAATGTCTTCCTGCTCTTTTCTTTGCCTATCTTCTTCTTCTTTTCTTAAGCGTTCTGCCTGCTCTTTCTTTAAGAGTTCTTCTTGTTCTTGCCTTAAACGCTCTTGTTGTTCCCTCTTCAGCTTCTCCTCTTGGTTTTTCTTCTGTTGTTCCTCCTGCTCATTGTTTTTGGTTTTCATTGTAGCAGGGGGTTCTTTCTTTTGTTGCTGGCTGGGCTTGCTCGAAGATGCTGCTTGAGTTGGCATTATTAGGTCTAGGGGCAGAGTTTGCAACCTCTGCTCCCTAAGCTTGTTAAACTCAGATAACCCTTTGTCATTATATCTTGTCTTGGCAAGCTCTTTAGCATGACCTATTGATTCAGCTGAGACAAAAACATCATCGAACATATCTTCTTTGTGCTCAAATGTTGATAATTTAGCATGTTCGAGAGCGACATATGCATATCGGTTTGGATCATATGCTCTATTCGGAATTATAGGAAGATTTAGAGCTTGAATCTTGCTGGCTTCTTTTTCTGCATGTTTCAAATCATTCAGGGTAAAGACTCCACATCTTAAAGGAAAAGTAGGCCAGCCCCTTTTCTTCTCCTGCTTAAGAGTCTGTGTGGTACTCTTAGCTGTAAGTTGGTATGCAATTTCCCTTACTAACAGCTTGTCAGGGACATATAAGGGGAGGACATGGGGATTGGCTTGGCTGCCATAGACTCTGACATAAGTAAAATATTCTTCCCCA